>BQNB010000645.1:0-99726 GCA_026074375.1 Tanacetum coccineum | reverse complement strand
AAAATGATGAACCAATGCTTCCCAACACCTTAGAATACCTTAAGTATGGTGTGTATAGGGTTGTATATACTTAGAAAATCAAAGTATGAATTTTGTTTTAAGGGGTTTATGTGCCGTGAGTTTTGGAGAAGACAAGGAAGAAAGAAAATGAAATTTGGTTAAGTATAAAAGAGTATGAACTTTGCTCATGCATGCATGGCTATTTATAGTATAAATATCTACTTAACCAAACCCTAGTTACTTTCTAACCTTAGTTAAGTTAAGCATGACAAGTTGGAAAAATGTGTAAGACTTACCTTTATGTAATATCTAGATATTTTTGCAAAGTGATGACTATTGTTCTCATCCTCTTATTTTCGGCATAATTTGTATATTTGTGATGTTATTTTAATTATTTTGAGTATTGGGTATAATCGTGGGTATTCGTTTAGGCGTAGTTAGGTTTTAGAACTTCCGGGTATGCCTAAACGTATTTTATTAGGAAACGTAAGCAATTTACGTAGCCAATAAAAATAAGATGAACAAAGTTATTAATTATCCTCATAATAATCATATAACACTTTCTTGATGTAAACATTTAATCGTTTAATGCCTGTTTACATTGTATGATCATTTTCAGTTTACGCGATTTAACTTAAAGTTTACGGTTTAAGAGTAAACGCGTAAAACCCTAAAAATAAATTATGAATTTCTTAATGTCATACAATGACCTAAAATACGAGGTGTTATACTACGGGTTGTTCTAGGGGTATCTTACTCTTAAAGTGAGAGTGGACAAAGGGTTTATACGGGGGTTAACTAACCAGTGTAGTTAGTTAATAAGTAACATGTAAAGGAGATTTGGGTGTAATCCTAAAATTTACCAATTAAAATAAGTTACTCCATCTAAATCCATAGTACTTATCACTGCAGTCTCGAATAGATATACCAAGCCAAGTTCTAAAGTCTACTACATCACCGACACACTCATATTTTATGAAATTTGGGTAAAAATTTGGAAACGAATAAGTTTAAATCCTCACAATATCTAACAAGGGTTATTGTGTGCGGGTTATGTATCAAGTAATTTCACAAAAGTATTTAAGCATTTTATTGTGAAAATTGGGACAAGTAAACATTCTAATTCCATCCCCCTACTGGAATTATACAATGTCCTTAATATTTGGAATGAATTAAAAAGAATTGGAATGAGAAGCTCCCTTAATATTTGCTCTGTAGATTCTCCATGTTGATTTATTGAGCAAGATTTTATGTTGTAGATGCGTCTGAATGGCAGCATGTCTACAATCACACATAGGACTCCGTATGATTGATTCACCAACTTCGTCGACTTCTTTGCTTCCAAGGTCCTGTGTAAAATATAGGAAAAAACGTGTACATTTCTGATCCGTCCGAATCGATACGTATAAAATATATAATATAATATATATATATACGTAATAATAAGGATAGACCAATTATAGTATAATATTACCGTCGGGTTCTAAAAATTCACTTTTAACCAAAGTGATATCTCAAAAACCTTACGGGTCGTTTCCTCGACGAGAGGTGAATGGAAATCTACGTTCAAGTTGTAATTCGAGCTTGATTGTCATAAAAGTTTTGGTTTTCTAAATCTACTAAAAAGGAATGCATATAAAAGGAAAGCTAAACTTTTTGTTTTAAACAATTTTTTTATACTAAAAATTAAACTATTATTAATTCTAAGATTAAAAACTACAAGATTATACTAAATCGATTTAAGAAAATTAAACTAAAATTATACTAAACAATTAAGCTATGAAAAATTATGCTAAAATGATCTAAAAGATAATAAAGATGCAAATGCTTGCTAAGTGATGTGAAAAGTTCATTAAGTGTGAATTAAGGTTAATTAACGAATTAATGTCTTTAGAAAATATAGTTATCTCACAACGTTGGTTTATTTTGACAAAAATCTTTCAAAAAGATACTAATTACTAGATGTATAGTTTGACTATTTCTCCGGCTCTTGCCCTTTGAAACATTCAAACTATAAATCTAAAATAATCTAAGATTATTTATTAATTAAACTTTTTTTTTTAAATCCACACTTAATTCTCAAATCACAAATCACTTAACAAGCACAAATAAATCTACTCACTACTCATAATGAAATAAAAACTAAGCATTTAATGACAAAAATAAATCTATACTAAGCATGGCAAAAATCATTTTATAAAACAATAAAATAAAACTACACTAATTAATTAAAAAAGGATAAGAAAATGAACCGAATTGGAGACCCGCAATTAAACGAATACCACCCGATTTATTTAACTAAAACAACTAATTAAAGTCGGTCTAGCTAAATAAACCCTTAAGCTCCGCGCCTCATGAGTAGACTGGTACCAAAAGCACAAATTAAACAAGCAACTGTTAACTGTTACTTCAATTTTCATTTCATATTTAACAAAATTTTGTTTCCTGTTTTGCTATCCTAATCCAACGAGGCACAATTCAAACCAAATTCGGCCCACATATATTCTATCAAAATTACGCCATAAAGCCCAAAACAAATTCAAGCTAAATGTGGCCCAAGAATGATCTTACAAACTAAAACACAGTTCTAAATTTATTCTAACAAACCAACGAATAATGGCAATATTCCTAATAATCTTAATGCAACTTACTTACAAAATCACTACCTAATGAATAAAATCTACATAGTGATAAAGTATTAACTGAATCAAACATATTTAGACGAGATCTAAATCAAAAGCAATAATCAAGCCAAAGGACTCAAATCGAAACTATCAAAAATAAGCACATAAAAATAAGCACGCATGCATAACCACGAAAACGAGTTTAAAACGAACAACCTAAACCATCTAATAATTACTTTTAATTCTAACGAAATAATGTCCTAGAAGATTTAAGCTTATGAAAATTTGATCTAGTATGCTCAAATATATCCACACAATCAGTTAGGAAACAAAAACTCAACAAAAATATGAAATTCTACTCAAACAAAAATTAATCAAACACGTCGATAAGCAATAGAATCATTATTTATAATTAAACACAAGTTCTCATTGTAACAAGAATCGAATAGAGCACATAATGCATAGGGGGGGGGGGGGGGGGGGGGGGGGGGGGGGGGGGGGGGGGGGGGGGGGGGGGGGGGGGGGGGGGGGGGGGGGTGTGTGGGGGGGGGGGGGGGGGGTTGTGTGTGGGGGGGGGACTAAAACTCGATCTACACCATTTAAGCTCAAATTAACACGCATAAAGTATTTAAAAGATTTTTATATAAGATAGCAAGAGCTTTTAAATAACTAAAAAAAATAAACTTATAGAATAAGCAACATGAAAAAGAAAATAGTCCGAAAGATTAAGCACGAGATAAACAAACCGAAATATTCAATCAACCTCAAACTAAATTTATTTAATCATATTAAAAAGCTTGAGACAAGAGTTAAGTACAATAAGCATAAAAAAATAGAAATAAGCAATTACATTTATGAAATAAGCTAAAAAATATAAAAACTATACTAAAAAAAAACTCTAACTAGATAGCATCAAAAAGAGGGGAGTGTGTTGGATATAAGTTGAGAGAGTGTGATCTTGTAAATTTGGAGCAATCATTAAATGATTATTATCCAATCATTGAGCTGGAATTAGTGTCACACGGATTGGGAATTGCAAAGAATTAAATCCACCGTTGAGCATGCGCCACGTGCCTTTTCATCCGCTTAAATGCTACGCCAATAATCTCGTCCGTCAGATTTAGATATTGGTATTTTTGTAGGTTTTTTTGTCTTTGAAGCAAAAGGAAAATGATTCAAGTGATATCAATTCTACCCGCCACGTGTCCATTTTACTTTGCTCTCCATTTTAATTTTTAGTGCGTTTGCACGTGTTCTTTGGGAATTAATTCAACCGCACTTTAGTTAGTAGCATAAAAAGTCATCCAGTTCTATTAATAGTGCTCGTGACATGCATTCCAAATCTCAACATATTCTTATTTTGTATCTTGCAACCAATAAATAGAATTTGGGCTTTTGGGCTTAAGTTAAGTATGGGCTGGTTCGGCCCATTAAACGGGTTACGGGCTGACTCAATAAAATCCGAAAGCACCCTTGGACTCGTTTTCTCGCGCTCCTTTCGATCCCGTGCTCGGTTCTGTCCTGTTTTGTTTTTTATTTTTGTCCTTTTCTTGATATCCGTACCTGCACATATACAAACACAAAAACAAATATATATTTGCCATTTTAATTATGTTTTTGGTCATTTGGGTTCGTTTTTCAAGGTAAAAGATATGTATAAAATAGCGAATACCAAATTCCCCCATACTAAAGTATTGCCGTGTCCTCACGCAATGTAATAAATACGCGCTTAAAACTAAAAATTCCAATCCCCTCAAACTAATCACTTTGAAAAGTAGCAAAGTGCTCATCTAAAGGAATTAAGAAATCAAAAGTTAAGAAACGCCCCGTTTTTCCATTTTCAATATTTTTTTTTATTTTTTACTTTTTTTATAACTTTCCATCACTTCATAACATTATATTTTTCATTTTTTTTAATACTTAGGATCATAGAACAAGCAAAATAAATTCATCGTCCCCAATTTTCACTTTTCCATACTAAGCTTAAAAACAAGATCATTGTCAATTACAAGTCATGACACTAACACTACTCATAAATACTAATTGTGTACTTACTTTTCCTCCCGCAAATCCTACTTTTGTATCTCAATATTTTACTTAAGTCATATACCCGAAGGCTCTTTAAGACTTGTTTCGATACTTATTAATTCCAAAAATAAAGCGGGACGGTTAAAAATAAAGTTTAGCTTCCACCCTTATCCTTGAAAAACCGATGAAGTGAACGAAATTTGGCTTTGACGCTTATTGTCTAAATTCATGTCATATCCCCTACAGGGCTCTTAGACATAAATCAAGTAATCTTATAAACACCATAAACCCCCAGGCTCCTTTAAGGTTGAAAATATTAGCATGCATAATCAATAATTTATAAGTACCTAAAATAGCCCAAGGGCTCTTTAAGGTACAAATAATTTCATGAAAATAATACTTATGCCATATACCCTTAGGCTCTTTAAGGCAAAAGTAATAAAATGATTTAACTTTACTCATACCATATACCCTAAAGGTGGGTCTTTAAGGATATAAGTAAAGCAATAAACATGTGAGCATAAAATAAGCCAAAATTTGTAATACACGACTTCCAATACAAAGGGAAGTTACTAAAAATTAAATTGAACCGGACAACCTTATTTATTAAACATTTATGCATATAAGTGAGACAAGCTAATGGGAGAAAAAGCCACAATTAATATCTATAAGCCTTAAAGAAATCCAACTATTCTACGTTTAATATCATGACTTATAATCGACTCTATCATTTCTCGTTCTTCGCAATTTAAAATCTCTAAGAAAGAGATTCGCGAACGCTTAGCCATATAAATTCAACCTCGTCATAGTTAAAAATCATCTATGATTACACAGTCTCATTTACGTTAATAACAAATCAAGTCTAGCATGTTTAAAGTCTACTTGAGACTAGCACAAACTATCATCGTTAAATGTTAAGGAAAAAGCTAAGGTTTAAAACCGATCGAGTCAAAATTTATTTCTCGTTCTCACCTTTATTTATGCCAAAACACTTATTACATTATTTTTTTTACAACATTTTTCACTTTTTTTTTACTTTTTTTATATATTTTTTTTATTTATTATTTTTTTATGCATAAAAATTTAAAATTTTTGCTATTTTTCATATAAATCACATATTTTTGGTGGAAAAACGGGTTACGTGAGAACAACGGCTGCAGGTATAATCAAATCGATAGATCCCCCCATACTAAAGCTACACATTGTCCTCAATGTGAGACTGTCACCCCCATACTAATTTCAAAGCATAATTCAAGTATTAAGGGTTAATCGATAAGATTAGGATATGGGATTCCCTAAATGAAGCTGAGGATATGAAGCTCGAATATACGAATGGACAAAACCATGAGCACGAGAGTCTTCAAAATCCGGGTAATCCTGGACAAAACAACACAAACCAACAAAACACGAAACACGAGAAAGGAAAGGCAAGCCCCCTCTCATTAGTTGTTAGAAAATAGATAAGAAGATAGAAATGCTTGTTTTTGTTAACCGAGTCACGAGCTTGACTCGACCCCGAATTAATTTGTCCTTGGGGAAGCAAATGAGATACCACCGGCTCTAAGTGAAGATGCCGGGGTCAAAGATCGTATCTTCACTCCCGGTGGAGCAAGATAAAGGAGAAACCTCGGGGTAGGTGACAAATGGGAGAAAAGTACGGATGGTAAATGTGAAGGAATCGTCCTCTTCAACATTGAGAAAAACAATATTTTCACCTTCCCCCGGGTTAAAAGGTTCATTATTATTAAGCACATCGAAATTGTTAAACTCGAGCTCTAAATTCTCCACATCTGGTGGTTTCGGAGGAGGTCGAGAAAATGACGGATCGAAATGAAATGATTCAAACTCGGGAAGCTCCAAAAGAGGGTCATTTGAATTATCAATGCTAATCAACCCTTCCTGATCGGGCTCAATCTCAAAAAGAAACGAATCATACTCGGGAAGAGAGTAATTAGCATGAGTAGTGGTACTGCCACTTCTCGTTCTTCGTATGACGGCAAAAAATCTCGAATTCGGGTAAAAGAAATAGTCCAAATGAGAAAGAGAAGTATCGGACTCCTCAAAGAATGAATCACTATCCACGACGGAGATAGGAAATGAAGAAGGAGAATTAAGCACACAATCCGGAGTAGAGTTAACTTTCAAAGATTCGATATTAGAAATAAGATGATGGACTTTTAATAATTTCTCACGAAGAATAGCGTCTTGGATTTGAAAAATATCTTCTAAGTTAAACTCTTTCTCTTCTTGGTCAACATCATTCACCTCCTCTAGGCTAACATACTCAATGTCCTCAAAATCATCGTCATCATTCGAGGTATCATCATCCGGATCGAAATCGGCTTTAACAATTCCCAGTGGAATTAGAGCAATATGAGCGAGTTCACCGGCGAACTCCTCAGAAATAGGGGTCCGATCTTAGAAAATAAACAATCGAAAGTTCACGTTAATTAAAGATTCCACAAGATCGGACTCAACATTAATACGACCAATATCACAAATAGGCATATCAGACGAATCGTCGGAAATACCCTCGAACTCACTTGGGATTGGGACAAGGTTCTCAACACTAGACTTTATTATTTCGTCTGATTCCGTTGCCAGAATAGTATCGAGATGCTCATCCCCCATATTTAGAGAATTATTGGGTTCTTCGATCGATAAGTCGGGTGTGATTGCTTTAGACGTAGAATTTCGGGCAATAATATCTCCTAAAGGAATATAATCATCCTCGTCATCACAAGTAACAGAAAGCAAGGTAACGACAGGCATCAGAATACTTTCTTCACTCAGTAAGCTTGCTCCTTTTTCGAACTTTGCTGCCCCATTCATTAAAATCTTGCTTAAGTTTTCGAATTCTAATCTCACAATCTCTCTCGTATTCTTCATCAATCTTCTCTCCTCGAAATCTTTTAGAACCCAAATCATTTATGATTTCTTTAATTTTGTAATCAACCAATTGCTCCTCATGCCTCATTTCCTCGATACTCATATTCTCTTTAGCCGTTTGTTCTTCCGTAATTCGCTTTTTTAATTCCTTTAACATTCTTTGATCTCGTTTTAAGTCTTAAAGCTCTTCAAGGATCTTATCAAGGGCTTCTTGACAATCGACGGAGTCCTGCGGGAGTTGTGGTTGGTCAAAACCGGAATAATCATAACTCGGGTTAGGTTCATAGTAAGTTTCATTGATCGGTTGATATTGATAATCATAGTGAGGACCCCCGCAATAAGCACAACAAGATATTTGTTGCGAAAACTCGTGAATTTTGTGGAAATAATACTCATTAAAGTTTTTGAATGTAATACTTTCTGGCTCATAGACAAGCGTACATGTGATGGAGACAATCATAACCATAATGAGAATCGTTCCCACACAACTCGCACGAATATATCTCGCACTGGGGTTGTGGAGGGTGATAAGAAAAATATGGAGAATTATCAACAAAGTTAGGCTTTGAAAACATGATGCCAATGCACAGCATGATGAATTGGCTCTAAACTGGTGGAGTTTGTGGTATTTCATTGCAAGGTTCGTTTAGAAATGATCTGGATCTTTTGGTGGAACATTTATAACCGTAATGAGCACCTTGAACCACAAGATTTACAAATGCATCGTTGACAAAAAATTCCATCTAATGAATCACCGCACTCATAACACCAATTATGGACAATCGTGAGGGATCTTGCGACAGCACTTTACACTCGTGTCTTGATTGACAACGAATGGCACTCGAAGAGTATTACCAATCGAATTGGTATTGTCATTGAAAGATCGAAGTATCATGAAAGTCTGAAAAATCCATATTCAACACAATACCGCAAGCAAATCTTCATCGAATTTCTTTCGTAAAAATGCACATCCACGACAACTCGGACCATCAACCGGGGTTCCACATTTTGCACAACACGGAGAAGAGTCGGGTACTTGAAAAACTCGATCTTGTCTTCAAAACTTCCTATCGAACAACATTCTTTAGTGTACAAACTTCTACAAGTCGAACATTCTTTGATCGCGTAAAGAGATTTTGAATGATGAGACGCCACAAGAATTAAACAATATAGAGGATTAAGAAGATAAGAATTAAACGAATTAGAAGATAAAGGAGATTATTTTTAGCTTTTTCAAATAATATATTCGAAATAAAAAAAAGAAGGAAATATATATATAATATAAAAAATATATAATATATATATATATAATATATATATAATAATATATATATATTTTCTTTTATTTTATTTTATTTATTTAGTTATCTTTTATTTTATTTTTTTTTAATCTTTATAAAGGAAAAAGACAAATAAAAAATAAAAAAAAAATATTTTGGATTTTTATTTTTTAATAAAACCAAAAATAAACTTTCCGAAGAAGGATCTTCAAGCTCGAACACGAACAAACACTAGAAATCGCTACAACCTCTCCCCGGCAACGCGCCCAAAAATTAATCCGTCAGAATCGATACTAAAAAATATAAAATATAATAAGATTATAATAAACAATATATATTATATATAAAAAATATATATATAAATATATTATATAATATATATATATATATTAATATATATACGTAATAATAAGGATAGCCATATAGTAAGAATAATATACCGTCGGTTCTAAAAAATTCACTTTTAACCAAAGTGATATCTCAAAAACCTTCCGGGTCGTTTCCTCGACGAGAGGTGAATGGAAATCTATGTTCAAGTTGTAATTCGAGCTTGATTGTCATAAAAGTTTTGGTTTTCTAAATCTACTAAAAAGGAAAGCATATAAAAGGAAAGCTAAACTTTTGGTTTTAATAATTTTTTATACTAAAAATTAAACTATTATTAATTCTAAGTTAAAACTACAAGATTATACTAAAATCGATCTAAGAAAATTAAACTAAAATTATACTAAACAATTAAGCTATGAAAAATTATGCTAAAATGATCTAAAAGATAATAAAGATGCAAATGCTTGCTAAGTGATGTGAAAAGTTCATTAAGTGTGAATTAAGGTTAATTAACGAATTAATGTCTTTAGAAAATATAGTTACCTCACAACGTTGATTTATTTTGACAAAAATCTTTCAAAAAGATACTAATTACTAGATGTATAGTTTGACTATTTCTCCGGCTCTTGCCCTTTGAAACATTTAAACTATAAATCTAAAATAATCGAAGATTATTTATTAATTAAACTTTTTTTTTAAATCCACACTTAATTCCCAAATCACAAATCACTTAACAAGCACAAATAAATCTACTCACTACTCATAATGAAATTAAAACTAAGCATTTAATGACAAAAATAAATCTACACTAAGCATGGCAAAAATCATTTTATAAAACAATAAAATAAAACTACACTAATTAATTGAAAAAGGATAAGAAAATGAACCGAATTGGAGACCCGCAATTAAACGAATACCACCCGATTTATTTAACTAAAACAACTAATTAAAGTCGGTCTAGCTAAATAAGCACTTAAGCTCCGCGCCTCATGAGTAGACTGGTACCAAAAGCACAAATAAAGAAAAAAAAGGGGGGGGGGGGGTAAAACAAGCAACTATTAAATGTTACTTCAATTTTCATTTCATATTTAACAAAATTTTGTTTTTTGTTTTGCTATTCTAATCCAACGAGGCATAATTCAAACCAAATTCGGCCCACATATATTCTATCAAAATTACGCCATAAAGCCCAAAACAAATTCAAGCTAAATGTGGGCCCAAAATGAACTTAAACAAAACTAAAACACAGTTCTAAAAGTTATTCTAACAAACCAACGAATAATGCAATATTCCTAAATAATCCTAATGCAACTTACTTACTAATTCTACTAGCCTAATGAATAAAATCAGACATAGTGATAAAGTATTAACTGAGATCAAAACATATTTAGACGAGATCTAATTCAAATAGCAATAATCGAGCCAAAGAGCTAAATCGAAACTATCAAAAATAAGCCACATAAAATAAGCACGCATCATAACAACAAAAACGAGTTTAATCGAAACAACTAAACTACAATAATTACTTTTAATTCTAACGAAATAATGTCCTAGAAGATTTAAGCTTATGAAAATTTGATCTAGTATGCTCAAATAAATCCACACAATCAGTTAGGAAACAAAAACTCAACAAAAAAAATATGAAATTCTACTCAAACAAAAATTAATCAAACACGTCGATAAGCAATATGAGATCATTTATTTTTAATAAACACAAGTTTCATTAGTAACAAAATCGAATAAGCACATATGCATACTAAAACTCGATCTACACCATTTTAGCTCAAATTAACACACATAAAGTATTTAAAAGATTTTTATATAAGATAACAAGAGCTTTTAAATAACTAAAAAAAATAAACTTATAGAATAAGCAACATGAAAAAGAAAATAGTCCGAAAGATTAAGCACGAGATAAGCAAACCGAAATATTTAATCAACCTCAAACTAAATTTATTTAATCATATTAAAAAGCTTGAGACAAGAGTTGAGTACAATAAGCATAAAAAAATAGAAATAAGCAATTACATTTATGAAATAAGCTAAAAAATATAAAAACTATACTAAAAAAAACTCTAACTAGATCGATCAAAAATGAGGGGAGTGTGTTGGTTATAAAGGGTGAGAGAGGGGTGATCTTGTAAATTTGGAGCAATCATTGAATGATTATTATCCAATCATTGAGCTGGAATTAGTGTCACACGGATTGGGAATTGCAAAGAATTAAATCCACCGTTGAGCATGCGCCACGTGCCTTTTCATCCGCTTAAATGCTACGCCAATAATCTCGTCCGTCAGATTTAGATATGTAGCAAAAGAAATGAATTCAAGTGATATCAATTCTACCCGCCACGTGTCCATTTTACTTTGCTCTCCATTTTAATTTTTAGTGCGTTTGCACGTGTTCTTTGGGAATTAATTCAACCGCACTTGAGTTAGTAGCATAAAAAGTCATCCAATTCTTTTAATAGTGCTCGTGACATGCATTCCAAATCTCAACATATTCTTATTTTGTATCTTGCGACCAATAAATAGAATTTGGGCTTTTGGGCTTAAGTTAAGTATGGGCTGGTTCGGCCCATTAAACGGGTTACGGGCTGGCTCAATAAAATCCGAAAGCACCCTTGGACTCGTTTTCTCGCGCTCCTTTCGATCCCGTGCTCGGTTCTGTCCGGTTTTGTCTTTATTTTTGTCTTTTTCTTGATATCCGTACCTGCACATATACAAACACAAAAACAAACATATATTTGCCATTTTAATTATGTTTTTGGTCATTTGGGTTCGTTTTTCAAGGTAAAAGATATGTATAAAATAGCGAATACCAAATTCCCCCATACTAAAATATTGCCGTGTCCTCACGCAATGTAATAAATACGCGCTTAAAACTAAAAATTCCAATCCCCTCAAACTAATCACTTTGAAAAGTAGCAAAGTGCTCATCTAAAGGAATTAAGAAATCAAAAGTTAAGAAACGCCCCGTTTTTCCATTTTCAATATTTTTTTATTTTTTACTTTTTTATAACTTTCCATCACTTTATAACATTATATTTTTCATTTTTTTTTAATACTTAGGATCATAGAACAAGCAAAATAAATTCATCGTCCCCAATTTTCACTTTTCCATACTAAGCTTAAAAACAAGATCATTGTCAATTACAAGTCATGACACTAACACTACTCATAAATACTAATTGTGTACTTACTTTTCCTCCCGCAAATCCTACTTTTGTATCTCAATATTTTACTTAAGTCATATACCCGAAGGCTCTTTAAGACTTGTTTCGATACTTATTAATTCCAAAAATAAAGCGGGACGGTTAAAAATAAAGTTTAGCTTCCACCCTTATCCTTGAAAAACCGATGAAGTGAACGAAATTTGGCTTTTGACGCTTTTGCCTTAATTCATGTCATATACCCTAAGGCTCTTTAAGACATAAATCAAGTAATATTATTAACACCATATACCCTTAGGCTCTTTAAGGTGAAAATAATTAAGCAACATAATCACTAATTTTATAAGTACCATATACCCTAAGGCTCTTTAAGGTACAAATAATTTCATGATTAGTATTACTTTTGCCATATACCCTAAGGCTCTTTAAGGCAAAAAGTAATAAAATGATTAACTCTACTCATACCATATACCCTTAGGCTCTTTAAGGTATAAGTAAAGCAATAAACATGTGATGCATATAATAAGCCAAAATTCGAATCATCGACTTCCAAATCAAAGGGAAGTTACTAAAAATTAAATTGAACCGGACAACCTTATTTATTAAACATTTATGCATATAAGTGAGACAAGCTAATGGGAGAAAAAGCCACAATTAATACTTATGAGCTTGAAAGAAAACCAACTATTCTACGTTTAATATCATGACTTATAATCGACTCTATCATTTCTCGTTCTTCGCAATTTAAAATCTCTAAGAAAGAGACTCGCGAATGCTTAGCCATATAAATTCCAACTCGGCATATTTAAAATCTACATGAGATTAGCACAAGTCTTCATTTACGTTAATAACAAATCAAGTCTAGCATGTTTAAAATCTACTTGAGACTAGCACAAACTATCATCGTTAATTGTTAAGGAAAAAGCTAAGGTTTAAAACCGATCGAGTCAAAATTTATTTCTCGTTCTCACCTTTATTTATGCCAAAACACTTATTACATTATTTTTTTTATTTTTTTTTACAACATTTTTCACTTTTTTTTTACATTTTTCACTTTTTTTATATATATATTTTTTTTATGCATAAAAATTTAAAATTTTTGCTATTTTTCATATAAATCACATATTTTTGGTGGAAAAACGGGTTACGTGAGAACAACGGCTGCAGGTATAATCAAATCGATAGATCCCCCCATACTAAAGCTACACATTGTCCTCAATGTGAGACTGTCACCCCCATACTAATTTCAAAGCATAATTCAAGCATTAAGGGTTAATCGATAAGATTAGGATATTGGATTCCCTAAATGAAGCTGAGGATATGAAGCTCGAATATACGAATGGACAAAACCATAAGCACGAGAGTCGTCAAAATCCGGGTAATCCTGGACAAAACAACATAAACCAACAAAACACGAAACACGAGAAAGGAAAGGCAAGCCCCCTCTCATTAGTTGTTAGAAAATAGATAAGAAGATAGAAATGCTTGTTTTTGTTAACCGAGTCACGAGCTTGACTCGACCCCGAATTAAATTGTCCTTGGGGAAGCAAATGAGATACCACCGGCTCTAAGTGAAGATGTCGGGGTCAAAGATCGTATCTTCACTCCCGGTGGAGCAAGATAAAGGAGAAACCTCGGGGTAGGTGACAAATGGGAGAAAAGTACGGATGGTAAATGTGAAGGAATCGTCCTCTTCAACATTTAGAAAAACAATATTTTCACCTTCCCCCGGGTCAAAAGGTTCATTATTATTAAGCACATCGAAATTGTTAAACTCGGGCTCTAAATTCTCAACATCCGGTGGTTCCGGAGGAGGTCGAGAAAATGACGGATCGAAATGAAATGATTCAAACTCGGGAAGCTCCAAAAGAGGGTCATTTGAATTATCAATGCTAATCAACCCCTCCTGATCGGGCTCAATCTCAAAAAGAAACGAATCATACTCGGGAAGAGAGTAATTAGCATGAGTAGTGGTACTGCCACTTCTCGTCTCTTCCGTATGATCGCTAAAAGTCTCGAATTCGGGTAAAGAATTATCCAAATGAGAAAGAGAAGTATCGGACTCCTCAAAGAATGAATCACTATCCACGACGGAGATAGGAAATGAAGAAGGAGAATTAAGCACACAATCCGGAGTAGAGTTAACTTTCAAAGATTCGATATTAGAAATAAGACGATGGACGTTTAATAATTTCTCACGAAGAATAACGTCTTGGATTTGAAAAATATCTTCTAAGTCAAACTCTTTCTCTTCTTGATCTTCATTCTCCTCCTCTAAACTATCGTACTCCAAATTGAGAGGTGATGCTTCAACGTACTCGATGTTCTCATAAGAATCGCCATTACTTGAAATATCATCATTGTTAGAATCAGATAAAATCTCAGAATGATTGCTCAAAGCATCAAAAGTTTCAAAATCATCGTCATCACTCGAAGTATTATCATTCGGATCAAAATCGGCTTCAACAATTCCCGGTGGAATTGGAGCAATATGAGCGAGTTCACCGGCGAACTCCTCGAGAATAGGGTCGATCTTAGAAGAATAAACAATCGAAGTATCACGGTTAATTAAAGATTCCACAAGATCGGACTCAACATTAATACGACCAATATCACAAATAGGCATATCACACGAATCGTCGGAAATACCCTCGAACTCACTTGGGATTGGGACAAGGTTCTCAACACTAGACTTTATTACTTCGTCCGATTCCGTTGCCGGAATAGTATCGAGATGCTCATCCCCCATATTTAGAGAATTATTGGGTTCTTCGATCGATAAGTCGGGTGTGATTGCTTTAGACGTAGAATTTCGAGCAATAATATCTCCTAAAGGAATATAATCATCCTCGTCATCACAAGTAACAGAAAGCATGTAACGACAGGCAGCAGAATACTTTTCTTCTTCGTAAGCTTGCTCCTTTTTTCGAACTTTGCTGCCCCATTCATTAAAATCTTGCTTAAGTTTTCGAATTCTAATCTCACAATCTCTCTCATATTCTTCATCAATCTTCTCTCCTCGAAATCTTTTATAACCCAAATCATTTATGATTTCTTTAATTTTGTAATCAACCAATTGCTCCTCATGCCTCATTTCCTCGATACTCATATTCTCTTTAGCCGTTTGTTCTTCCGCGATTCGCTTTTTTAATTCCTTTAACATTCTTTGATCTCGTTTTAATTCTTCAAGCTCTTCAAGGATCTTATCAAGGGCTTCTTGACAATCGACGGAGTCCTGCGGGGGTTGTGGTTGGTCAAAACCGGAATAATCATAACTCGGGTTAGGTTCATAGTAAGTTTCATTGATCGGTTGACATTGATAATCATAGTGAGGACCCCCGCAATAAGCACAACAAAGATATTGTTGAGAAAAACTCGGTGAATTTTGTGGATAATAATTATCATTAAAGTTTTGATTGTAACACGGTTCCGGCTCATAGACAAGCGGGACTTGTGATGGACAATCATAACCATAATGAGAATCGTTCCCACACAACTCGCACGAATATGTCTCGAACTGGGGTTGTGGAGGGTGATAAGAAAAATATGGAGAATTATCAACAAAGTTAGGCTTTGAAACATGAGGCAATGAATAGCATGACGGCTCTAAACTTGGTGGAGTTTGTGGTATTTCATTGCATGGTTCCGGTTTAGAAATGATCGGATCTTTTGGTGGACAATTATAACCGTAATGAGCACCTTTACCACAAGATTTACAAATGCATCGTTGACAAAAAATTCCATCTAATGAATCACCGCACTCATAACAACAATTATGGTCAATCTGTGGAGGATCTTGCGAAGACTTTACACCGGGGTCTTGATTGACAACGAATGGCTCTCGAAGAGCATTAACAACGTTGGTATTGTCATCGGATGATTCGGAAGTATCTTGAAAGTCTTTGAAAATTCCATTTTCAACACAATACGCAAGCAAATCTTCATCGAATTTCTTTCGTAAAAATGCACATCCACGACAACTCGGACCATCAACCGGGGTTCCACATCTTGCACAACGCGGAGAAGAGTCGGGTACGGGAGTAAGGATCTTGTCTTCAAAACTTCCTATCGAACAACATTCTTTAGTGTACAAACTTCCACAAGTCGAACATTCTTTGATCGCGTAAAGAGATTTTGAATGATGAGACGCCATAAGAATTAAACAATATAGAGGATTAAGAAGATAAGAATTAAACGGATAAGAGGAAAAAGAAGAATATTTTTAGGTTTTGAAAATAATACATAAGGAAATAAAAATTAAAATAAGAAAGAAAATATATATATATATATATATATATATATATATATATATATATATATATATATATTTTATTTTATTTTTTATTTTTTATTTTTTATTTTTTTTAATATTTATAAAGGAAAAAGACAAATAAAAAATAAAAAAAAAATATTTTGGATTTTTATTTTTTAATAAAACCAAAAATAAACTTTCCGAAGAAGGATCTTCAAGCTCGAACACGAACAAACACTAGAAATCGCTACAACCTCTCCCCGGCAACGCGCCCAAAAATTAATCCGTCAGAATCGATACTAAAAAATATAAAATATAATAAGATTATAATAAACAATATATATTATATATAAAAAATATATATATAAATATATTATATAATATATATATATATATTAATATATATACGTAATAATAAGGATAGCCATATAGTAAGAATAATATACCGTCGGTTCAAGAAATTCACTTTTAACCAAAGCGATATCTCAAAAACCTTACGGGTCGTTTCCTCGACGAGAGGTGAATGGAAATCTACGTTCAAGTTGTAAATCGAGCTTGAATAGCATAAAAGTTTTTGGTTTTGTTTTCTAAATCTACTAAAAGGAAAGCATATAAAAGGAAAGCTAAACTTTTGGTTTTAATACTAATTTTTTATACTAAAAATTAAACTAATATTAATTCTAAGATTTAAAACTACAAGTTTAAACTAAAATCGATCTAAGAAAATTGAACTAAAATTATACTAAACAATTAAGCTATGAAAAATTATGCTAAAATGATCTAAAAGATAATAAAGATGCAAATGCTTGCTAAATGATGTGAAAAGTTCATTAAGTGTGAATTAAAGTTAATTAACGAATTAATGTCTTTAGAAAATATAGTTATCTCACAACGTTGATTTATTTTGACAAAAATCTTTTAAAAAGATACTAATTACTAGATGTATAGTTTGACTATTTCTCCGGCTTTTGCCCTTTGAAACATTCAAACTATAAATCTAAAATAATTGAAGATTATTTATTAATTAAACTTTTTATTTATTTATTTAAATCCACACTTAATTCCCAAATCACAAATCACTTAACAAGCACAAATAAATCTACTCACTACTCATAATGAAATAAAAACTAAGCATTTAATGACAAAAATAAAACTACACTAATTAATTGAAAAAGGATAAGAAAATGAACCGAATTGGAGACCCGCAATTAAACGAATACCACCCGATTTATTTAACTAAAACAACTAATTAAAGTCGGTCTAGCTAAATAAACCCTTAAGCTCCGCGCCTCATGAGTAGACCGGTACCAAAAGCACAAATTAAACAAGCAACTGTTAACTGTTACTTCAATTTTCATTTCATATTTAACAAAATTTTGTTTCCTGTTTTGCTATCCTAATCCAACGAGGCACAATTCAAACCAAATTCGGCCCACATATATTCTATCAAAATTACGCCATAAAGCCCAAAACAAATTCAAGCTAAATGTGGCCCAAGAATGATCTTACAAACTAAAACACAGTTCTAAATTTATTCTAACAAACCAACGAATAATGCAATATTCCTAAATAATCCTAATGCAACTTACTTACTAATTCTACTAGCCTAATGAATAAAATCAGACATAGTGATAAAGTATTAACTGAGATCAAAACATATTTAGACGAGATCTAATTCAAATAGCAATAATCGAGCCAAAGAGCTAAATCGAAACTATCAAAAATAAGCCACATAAAATAAGCACGCATCATAACAACAAAAACGAGTTTAATCGAAACAACTAAACTACAATAATTACTTTTAATTCTAACGAAATAATGTCCTAGAAGATTTAAGCTTATGAAAATTTGATCTAGTATGCTCAAATAAATCCACACAATCAGTTAGGAAACAAAAACTCAACAAAAAAATATGAAATTCTACTCAAACAAAAATTAATCAAACACGTCGATAAGCAATATGAGATCATTTATTTTTAATAAACACAAGTTTCATTAGTAACAAAATCGAATAAGCACATATGCATACTAAAACTCGATCTACACCATTTTAGCTCAAATTAACACGCATAAAGTATTTAAAAGATTTTTATATAAGATAACAAGAGCTTTTAAATAACTAAAAAAAATAAACTTATAGAATAAGCAACATGAAAAAGAAAATAGTCCGAAAGATTAAGCACGAGATAAGCAAACCGAAATATTTAATCAACCTCAAACTAAATTTATTTAATCATATTAAAAAACTTGAGACAAGAGTTGAGTACAATAAGCATAAAAAAATAGAAATAAGCAATTACATTTATGAAATAAGCTAAAAAATATAAAAACTATACTAAAAAAAACTCTAACTAGATAGCATCAAAAATGAGGGGAGTGTGTTGGTTATAAAGGGTGAGAGAGGGGTGATCTTGTAAATTTGGAGCAATCATTGAATGATTATTATCCAATCATTGAGCTGGAATTAGTGTCACACGGATTGGGAATTGCAAAGAATTAAATCCACCGTTGAGCATGCGCCACGTGCCTTTTCATCCGCTTAAATGCTATGCCAATAATCTCGTCCGTCAGATTTAGATATGTAGCAAAAGAAATGAATTCAAGTTATATCAATTCTGCCCGCCACGTGCCCATTTTACTTTGCTCTCCATTTTAATTTTTAGTGCGTTTGCACATGTTCTTTGGGAATTAATTCAACCGCACTTGAGTTAGTAGCATAAAAAGTCATCCAATTCTTTTAATAGTGCTTGTGACATGCATTCCAAATCTCAACATATTCTTATTTTGTATCTTGCGACCAATAAATAGAATTTGGGCTTTTGGGCTTAAGTTAAGTATGGGCTGGTTCGGCCCATTAAACGGGTTACGGGCTAGCTCAATAAAATCCGAAAGCACCCTTGGACTCATTTTCTCGCGCTCCTTTCGATCCCTTGCTCGGTTCTGTCTGGTTTTGTCTTTATTTTTGTCATTTTCTTGATATCCGTACCTGCACATATACAAACACAAAAACAAACATATATTTGCCATTTTAATTATGTTTTTGGTCATTTTGGTTCGTTTTTCAAGGTAAAAGATATGTATAAAATAGCGAATACTAATTTCTTATCTTGGTACCTACGGTTAATTTAAACTAAACTAAACAAACTAAATACAAGTTAGTCTGGTGAATACGCTGTATCATTTGCATGAATACGCCGTATTTCTAGAACTGACAATAATGTTTTTAAAGTACATAAAAGGTAAAAACTGATAACGTCCAGACAATCAATACGTCGTATGGTATGGAGCGGATACGCCGTATTGATGTCTGGGAAGACAGACTCGATAAAATTAAATAACAATCTGGGTTGTCTCCTGGGAAGCACTTTTGTTTACAGCGAAGTCTTTAAGTTAGACTTTTCCTCAGCTTCTCTACACATTTGAAATCATCTATCTTCTTCATTCTGCTCTTTAGTGTGAATACCCTGCTTACTTGCAAAACATAATCATGAACTATGGTGCCGAACTTACTACCAGTCTTGTTCTATCATACACAAACAAGTCAAAATGTCACATCATGATATATATACAAAAACATGAGAACCTGTTTAATAGTTGGATACATCACGATATGAATAAATGTACAGATATAAATAAAAAGATAAGGATATAAGGATCATGGATCTGGCTGCTGCTGGTCTTGCTGAGCTGTGGAGGTGTTGGCCTCTTCGGTCCTCTGTTTGGTGCGTATGTGGAATGCCGCAGGTGAGCTCCCTGGGAAAGTCTCATCAAATTCATGGTATGTAAGCCCACTAGCCTCTATCAGTTGTGCCATACACGAAATCATCCATGTGGAGAATCTCCCATGATCGGTCATTGATCTCTCCATAAGTTCGCGTAGACTCCTGACATCCCTATGCAATCCTTGCACCTCCTCCTCAAGTCTCCCTAATCTCTAGGGCATAGTCCTAGCAGCAACTGGATGTGGTGGTGGTGGCTGCTAAGGTGCCTGTACGAGTGCCGGATCAGCCTGGACACCCTCATCAACAGCAGGAGCATCCTTAGCCGCCTCAGGGCACCAGCAGCAGCATCGGGCTGCCTCTCTGGTCCCAGGGCTGCCCAAGCCTATGTTTCATCAATCTTCATACAGATCTGCAATCTCACCAGCTCAGCCATATCAATAATCAGGAGCTCAGGGGCAATAACCGTTAATCCAATAAGTAAGGGACATTGACCAGAAATATGAGCCCCGCTCTTCCTCCCAGCAGCAAATAACCTCAAGTACCTAGCCAATAAGTAAGGGACATTGACCGAGCCAACGCCCATCCCCCTCAAGTAAAACAAATCAGTCACGGTCACCTTCTCAGGTGCTTGACTCCTCCCAACAATACTACAAGCAATCAATCTATGGCACAGCCTAAGAATTGGATCCCGAATTGCAGTGTAAGACGGGGCTGTGCCAAGAAAATCTCTAGCAGATGTGATCCCTATCCAATAATCCCTCAGATCCCCCTTGTTAGGGATCTGTCTCGCGCTCTCGGCCCAGTATCTAGCAAAACTGGGGGACTCCATCTTTTCCCTCATATGTAATCCTAAGTCTATAATAAACTGCCTCCAGCTCAGGCGCCTCCTAGCTCCACCCAACTGAAATTGTAAAGCTCCAGTCATGTCTAAATCAACTATAGCCTCTCCAAACCTGAATGTACTAAAAACTCCATAATAAGCTCATGTACCAACGGTCCCCTGATATCAAATAGCCGCCTCCAAGCCCGGCTAGTGAACAAACTCACTCTTTGAGCATGCCTATGCTCCATAAGCATCCTAGCACTCAACCCATCAGCCATCAAGTCTGACAATCCCCCAAAATTAAATACATGCACCCTGTGCACCTCCTTCCTGTATATCCTAGTCAATCTTAAGTCAAAATCCACAATATTAGCATCTGTGTACTGTAGTCCCTCGTACCTAAGGTATTGGTGCCTTTGATCACATGTTGGAAGAGCCATATCTGCAAAATCAACGAGAACAGCACAAAGATTATAGAATTTTAATCATTCTGTTCTGAGGGTGGATACGACGTATTCATAAATGGATACGCAGTATAGGGATCGATATGATCAATACGCCGTATAGAGGTTAGTCAATACGGTGTATGGGTTTGAAATTCTAGGATCCTATTTAAGTCAATACGCCGTATTCAATTTATTGAATACGCCGTATTGGTGTTTTAAAATGGGGTAAAAATGAGCCAATGCGCCGTATCCATGTTAGTAGATACGCCGTATTGCTCTGTAATATGAAAACAAAAAGGGGTTTCCCCTGTTTACCCATTTTGACCCACTACATAACAAAATCAATTATCACATTCTGGGGAGGGGTAAAGGGGGTCTTAACATATAGTTCTATGGCTTAACATATCAAATCCTAGAAATCAAACCCAAACCCTAACCCTAAATCAAAATGCAATCGCAAATCAAAAAGGAAAAGGGCAAAACACATTACCTAAGGATTGAAATGAATGAGAGTGCAATTATAGATCAAGAACAAGGGATCTCCAAGGTTTTTTCACGTGGTGAAGATTTGCGTGTGAGTGAGTAAAAATTTGTGGTAAAACTCAATCCGGCATATCAGAGGGGTTTATATACCCAAAATAAATACGCCGTATTGAGTTCTGGTTAATACGTTGTATTGGCGAATTTTGTTGACTTAGTCAACTTTTATTAAGAACAGTGGATACGCCGTATAGGTTTTAACCTAATATGATGTATCCGTTCTTGGAGACCAATTTTCATTAAGATTTAACAAAGTAAAGAAAACGTACCTTGGCCTTCGTAACATTAGCACACAATCACCATCCTTATAATACCGCTTAGGGTCGAACAGAATGCCAAACGGCACATATAAATTCATAATGATATAGAATAGCATTCCGTTTGCGTAATAAGTCCAAATCATGATATTTACTTTTGAGTTCATGATAAAACTTCCCGTTTTGAAAGTTTTAATGATTTTATCATGACTTGTTTCAGAAAGCACATTTGACCCATGTGTAATTCCATTACCCTCCGAAGACTGTATTATATCGATATCATTATCATCATTGTCTTTTTCTGTCTTTAAATCATTAGGATGAATAATGTTGAAGGGGAATAGATCATTAAAGTACAAAACATTTTGTTCCTCTTCATCATATTCAGACATTGATGTCTCATTATTTAAATCAAATTCATTGATATGTCGAGGGCTTAAAATTGGTTTAGTTAACGAATCTGATTTAGACGTTTGAGCATTATTGTAAACAATGGCTGAAAATTCATTCTCAAAATCTTTAAAGAAGTCTAAATCATCAAAACAATTGTTGTAGGCTCAGGTAATGGAAGTGAGGGAAAATTAACTTTTTCATTATCATATTCCGAATTCGTTTTCAAATCATTGGTAGAAATAATTTTATAAGAAAACGAGTTTTTGTCAAAAATTACTGTGTAATCTTCATCGTCAGAATCGTCAAACAAAATTTTAAAGTCAATTTTATCGTTAAGATAACTTACCGTGGGTTCACAAGAAAGTGTTTTTTCACATGATACCCCATCATTAAAGGTTATAGCTGGGAATTCGGTTTCAATGGATCTGAGGTCGTGAATGTCTTAATCATACCAGATCTTACCATACTTAGCAGTTTCCCAGTTAAACACTTTCCCACGTTTTCAAGCTTTTTCTTACTCGAGCCTCATGTATTCTTCCATAGTAATGTTTGGATCGTCCATCCTGTAAAAATCTTACTAGAAAAACTATTAAATAATCAATACGTCGTATTCAGTGAACTGAATATGCCGTATAACACAAACAGAGTAAGCAAACAAGCAGGAATATAAATAACACTAATCTAATTAACACTACTCCTAATGGTTAGATCTAATATAATGTTAAAAACCAAAACATAAAATAAAAATCAAGATTAATTTTTACTCCCCGGCAACGGCGCCAAAAACTTGATGTGTTGTCGTTATGTGGTATATATTTTAATGATTCAAGTTTTAAATTTATATTTTGCCAACTTAACCAAAAACAACACTTTAACGGGCAATGTACCCGATCGGTAGTAGCTTCGTGGTAAGTAAGGTGTCGAACACTTGAAGCGAGGTTAAATCTCTCAATTTATTTACATTTTGGTTTACTAATCTAAGTTAATTCTATTCTATTCTAAACCTATGTCAGTCCTAATCCTAATTCTAACGGGTACAAGGGGGATTTCAGCCTGAGAGACTGGCACGGGTTTGTTTGGTGATTACAATCAATTCAAGACACTTTAACCCATACAAGAAAACTAACAGAAGATAAAAGAACGGTCGAGCTCTATGATAGAAAACTATATTAGCCATCATTAATTCGATTAGAAGTTGGTTTGGTTATTCAGTGTAATGATTACTTATCTCGAAGAGGCATATCATTCTTAGACTTAGGCGAGACTTCATCTTAAGACCTAGACACATTAATTCTGTCAAAATTAAAGCATCCGCATAAAGCATCATTATTACCTGATTATAATCTATCTTAGGGATTAAAGCAATGGTGATCTTGTTAAACCCTAGCTCATAGAGACTTTACCCACTTACTGCTTAATGGCAATTTATACACTAGTACTCCACTTGTCCAACTATCCAATAGAATCAGAACATTATTTGTTGAATTATCTAGATTCACCTACTAGTCAACATGTTCAATAAACCAAAGGCATATTCCGTTAACTAGTTAAGCCAGAAGCGTATCCTTAGTACGCTTTTAGAAGGACAATATTTGTGATCTTATGATTCTAGATGTATAAATTACTATATGGAGAGCTATCCTGACATCTAGATTACTTTGTTCGTATCACTAGATCCAGTTGAATGATAGGTCGCATACAAAAGCACGTAAACAAGTATAAATTGATAAACATAAACAAGCATACAACGATAAATTAAGCAATCGAGATATAAACAAAACCAAACATTCAGATCTTCATAATAATGGCTAATACCCAAAGGTATTAGCCTTCAAACATCATAATTACTACAGGAGTAATTGTTTTAGCCAAGGTAAACTAACCGAGTTAACGAATGATACAAAAAACTGAACGATTACAAAAGTATAAGAAATTACATGTTGTCTTCCATGGATTGGAATGCATTGCAAGACATCTTCTGCTCTTTTTCTCTTCTGAAAAATTGACTTTTATGGTTTGGGTATCGAGAATATGATTTAGCACTGATGTGTAGTCGTGTGGTGTATATTAAGTGATTATCAATTTTTACATTTATATTTAGCCGACAAACCTAAAGACAACACTTTAACAGGTAGTGTACCCGGTCAAGATGTAGCTTCGCGGTAAGTAGGGTGTCGAACACTAAGAGCAAGAGTAACCTAATATTCTATCAGTATTTTAATCTATCCAGATTAGTCTAATTACTTGTTAAACCTATGCTATACATATTTACTAGTGGTAAATGGGGGGTTTTCATCCTGATAAACTGGCACAGGTTTGGTGGTGACAAAGATTAATTCTAAACACAATAAACACTAAAGCAAATAATCACAAGATAAAGAAGCGGTTCAAGCTAAATAATAGAAAATTGTATTAACCATGTTAAATCCGAATAAATGTTAATTTGTTTGTTTAGTGCAATGGCTACTTATCTCGAGGCGGCATATCATTCTTCAGACTTAGGCGATTCTTCATCCTAAGACCTAGATACGAACAATCTTGTCACGATTAACGCATCCGCATAAAGCATCCAATAGTCTAATTATAATCTATCATATGAAATTAAAGCAGTGGTGATCCTGTTAATACCCTAGCCCATCGAGACTTTACCCACTTATTGCTTGATGTTGTTTTATACACCGGTAGTCCACCACCAAAATCAATACCAATTAATTAAAAACAATACTGGTTGAACAATTATCGGGTTACCTGCCGGTCTAACTAAGCTCATAATCAAAGGGTAAGGACAAGGTGTCATTTATGATCCTATTGGTCTGGGCATATAAAACACAACATGGAGAGCTATCCCGGCATCTAGATTACTAGTTAAGTCTCACTAGAACCAGTTGAATGATAGGTCGCATGTACAAGCACATAAACAAGTATAAGGCGATAAACATAATTAAACAACAACGATAAATTAAGCAAGCCAGACTAAAACAAACCAAACATTATAATCTTCATTAACATGGCTAATACCCGAGGGTATTAGCCCACAATCATTGTTATTTTACAAACGTGATCAAACAATTAGAAATCGAATGATTAAGAAAGTAAGAATCACACGATGTCTTCTATGGAATTATGGTTGGTGCTTGACCTTGGCTACTTTTAATATCTTGGAAAATTCAACTTTAGAGTGTATGGTATATAGAATGTAATTTTTGCACACTAAAACTAGTTTTTGAGTCTTGTATTTATAGTGTCTGAAAATAGCCTAGATAAGCCGTATAGAGAGAGGCGAATACGGCGTATAGGGTTAATTTCCTTGGAGTTCGCGATAAGATCAAATCAATCAAGATTAATTGCCATCAATCACATTAACTTCGTATCTTTGACTGATGACCAGCTGTGCATACGGCGTATAGGTGAAGAGTGATACGCCGGATCGGGAATTGATTATTACGCGTTATCTTGTGATGAGCTGGCGCTGATATGTCGTATCTTCTTTGTTGGATACGGAGTATAGTAGCAGATAACAGTTTTCTTCAAATGTCTTCGTTTTAGGTCCAAAATTGCGCCTTTTAGCTTTGTCTTCACTAGTTACTCCATACTTACTGCAATCATAAACTTTAAGCAATTAAGTACCAATATCTTGCAATAATTATACAAAAGTAGGTAAAATGTATGGGATAAATGATGGTAAAATGTGATGTTATTTGATGATATCAAATATCCCTCCACTTTAATCTTACTTGTCCTCAAGTAGAATTTAGAAAGGTTTTTGAAAATGTATCCTAACCGAGGTTAAGGATTTTTTCGTTAAGCACTTTTTCTGTTCTAACCACTTATATAAAACCAAGATCCTCACGAAATATGGAATGAAAATACTCAGATCACTCAACTAATCTAGGGTGTAACATTTAAGTAGTACGCTCATTTGCTCGGTCGTGATTAGCTTCATATCATAGGCTTGGCAAGGATACACATCTCCACCTCTATAGCTAAGGAGTAACAAGTCAAAAGGTAAATTGGGTATTTATTAATAGGCTGAGGTTTCATCATTCTTTTTTAGGATGAAGAATGATATAGAGTATGGAGCTTCTAATTTTCACCGAAGGTTGTAGTCAAACAAGGCAGCTGAGACATGCATACATGGCCGTAACGACGAAATAGACATCCACTCTCGTACACATCCTCATTCGAGTAGATCCTAAGGTTAGTTATCAGGAAAGGGAAGTAAAATGGTTGTTAAATAAAATAAACAAAACAAATAGATTAAAGCCAACAAATAAGGTGCGGTTGCTAGTAACTTTTCCTGACCGTTTCATGACAAAGACTCGAACATATGAACAAACGCCTCAATCATAGAAATGACAAAGACAACCTAAGTTGGCGTTCCCATAACGGTCAACTTCCCTTACATCCCGAACTTTACATACTTTTACAAAATAAGTGGTGATATCGGCCACTTTCTACAATACTTTACATCGTTGATTTTTGTGCGTATAAACGAATAATCGATCCTTTCAAATAATTTCATCAGTGTAAGCTCTATGAACCGACTATCTTTTTCATCATTCATATATATTTTTTGTTTTTTTCTCTTTTTTTATTTTTTTTCTCAACAATACATCATAAATCTCGGCGTAATTTTACCGTCTTCATAATCATCATTTGTCCGGCTAATTTTCTCTTGAACTTTTCTTCTTTCGGACATAACACATAATTGTGAAAGTAGCAAAAACACACGAGCTACAAACATTCCCATTGCATTGTGCAATTTTCCCGACCATTACATAGATAGAGAAAATTTCACTTTGACGCAGGAACTACAAAACTTTACACGAAAGCGACTAACAACATTTGATCAAATAGGCTTTAATCTACACGGTAGGCTAAGGTGTAAAGGTGAAACGAAACAATTTTTTTTGTGTAGGAAAAAGAAAGGAATGGCTCAGTAGGTTGTTCTAAGGGTATCTTTACTCTAAAAATGAGAGTAAGCAAAAGGGTTACACGGGGGTTAACTAACCAGTGTAGTTAGTTAATATTACGACATGTAGGCTTTTTGGTTTAATCTTAGAAATTTACCAGTCAAGCATGTTACTCCATCTAAATCCATAGTACTCATCATTGAGGTCTCGAGTGATATACCAGGCCAAGTTCTAAAGTCCACTACATCACCGGCACACTCATATTTTTGTGAAATTTTAGTAAGCAATTGGAAACGGATAGGCTTAATTCTCACAAATAGACATTAAGGGTTATAGTGCGCTAGGTAATGTAACTAGTGATTTTTCACAAAAAGTTATGCTAAATTTTTTTTAAAATTTGATCCATTTTTAGGCATGTTAGCATTTTATTTGTGAAAATGAGGACAAGTACGTTCTAATTCTCCATCCCCCACTTAAATTATACAACGTCCTCGTTGTATAGACAAACAGTTAAATAATATGGGAAAAGAATTAGAACGAGGAAACTTCCCTGATAGTTTGCTCCGGATGGTTTTCCATTTTGAGTGTTTGAGCAAGAAGAGTGTTGACGAGGGCTTCAGAATGCCCAAGAGAGGTCAACACGAGGTATTTTCAGACTATACATTAAAGTCGGTTTCGTTTACAGCAAGGTCCTGCAGAAAAGTTAGAAGACGTTCGTGCAATTCGTGCTTTCGCTAACCTACAATACAAGCAAACAATTAAACACACAACTGTACAGGTTACAATACGCCGTATCCCAAACCCTAGGATACGCCGTATGTAAACCTGTGAAAACAATTAAATACTGGAATTTAAATACTGAAATTAAAAACTGATAATTGTCCAGACATGCATACGCCGTATCCAGAGGGGTTTGATACGCCGTATGTATGTCTGGGCAGACAGACTCAATATAAAATTAAAATTCAAACAATTTAAATGCGACAAACAATTAAAAACATAATCGGGCTGTCTCCCAGGGAGCACTTTTGTTTCAGCCGGTCTTTAAGTTTGACCTTTTTTTTGCTTACGGCTCATTCATCCATAAAGACCCTCTTGATTATGCTAGAACCAGGCTTAACGCTTTTAAAAACTAGTTTTTCTTCCACGACCCTTAAAGTAACTTTTCTTTTATAGACGTCGATCTTGACATGGGCAGTGGACAGGAATGGTCGCCCGAGGATCAAAGGAACAACGTTATCCTTGGGTATGTCTAAGATGACAAAGTCAATGGGGAAAACAATTTTGCCAATCCTAACTAGCACATTAGCGGCAATGCCTTTTGGTTGCTTTATGGTTCTATCGGCCAATTCAATGGTCATCCTAGTATGAGACAAATCACCTAGACCAAGGTTAGTATAGGTAGAGAATGACATAACACTCACACTAGCTAATAGGTCAATAAGGGCTTTATCAAAACAAATGTTATTAATTAAACAAGGTAAGGTAAAGCTCCCTGGATCTTTTTCTTTCTGAGGTAGTATGTCATTTTAAGCATCTAGAATATTTGCTCCATGTGCCTCATTTAAACCACCACAGTAGTAGTTGTGCAGTCGCCTTGGGAAGGGGAATGTTTCGGGAAACATGAATCTATGTTGTGATCCTAATATGGCGTATGGACCATGTTCCATACGGCGTATCTCAGATAAATCAGCTGTAGTAGTTGAGATCGATTTCACTTGGTCTCTCAGATTTGTTTCTGTGGAGCCAGGTAGACTTCCGAACCCCCTTTCTTGTAATACTTTACTCATTTGTCCGATTTGTAGTTCCAAGGTTTTAATCGATGCTCTTTGATTTTGTATTGCTGCATCGGCAGAAGCACGAATTTCTTTGATGATGTTCGAGTTCTCTTCGTGTCTCTTAGCTAATTCGGTCGTGAATTTGGCCAGTGATTCTTCCATAGTTTCTCTTCGAGCAGGGTACAAAGAATTTCCGTTATTACGTTGGTAGAATCCTGGTCCTGCTGCTCTGTATTGTCCTCCAGGTTGATAGGGTGCACCAAACTGTGTGTAGTAGGCTTCTTCTAGAGTTTTTCCTTCTTCCTTCTATGGACAATCCTTTGTATAGTGTGGTCCCTTGCATAGTTCGCATCCGACCTGGGCAGCGTATACTTTCTCATTAACCTTCTTTATTTCCCGTCCGAGATTATTGAGCTGGGCTTGGATAGCAGCAAGCCCGTCAAAAGTTTTAGTACTTCTAGTTCTTGAAGATGTTCCATTGTGCCATTTCTAGGAGTATTCAGCCATTTCTTGGATGGTTGTTTTAGCAGCAGCAGTAGTTTTTGAAGGTATGGCATCCTTTGAGTCCAGGATTTGTCGAGTTGGAACATCGAGCCCATTATAAAACAAGATGACTTCCTGCATGACAGTTAGGTAATGTTGAGGATACTTCATTAGCAGTTCTTTAAATCTTTCCTATGCACAAAAAAGGCTTTCATCAGGTTCTTGCTGGAAGTTGTTGATTTCCTCCATTTTCTTTGCAGTACGGGCAGATGGACAGTATTTATTTAGAAACTTAGTTTTGAGAACTTCCCAGGCTGTAATCAAGCCTGATGGTTGGTTCCTTATCCATCTGCTTGCGGCTCCAGTAAGAGATACGGGGAAGGCTCGTAGCATGATTTGATCTTGAGTTACTTTTGGGATGTGAAATAAGTCAACAATCTTGAGAACCTTTTCAATTTGCTCGTTTGCATCTTCTTGTTTTGAGCCACTGAAAGTGTTGTCACAAAGTTCTTTAAGAAATTGCCCCTTTAATTTGAAAGGGGTGTCTTGGTTGATTGTGGGCCTAGTGATGCCCGACCCGTAATCCTCTCGGGTTTTGTTCATGTATTGTTCCATTTTTTCCGCCATTATTTCTGTAACTTCTTCTTCTATATGCTCTTCGATTTCAGAAAGTTGATCGTCCTCCGGTGGATTTAATTCCACAAGGATTGGGTTATCGAAAAGCTTCCTTCTTGAGCGGAGTACTCATTCAGGGTTTCCGAGAGGTGAGAGTAGTTCTTTAGTAGAGCTCCGTGTCATGCACCACCTGAAACAGAGAATTAATCAGTAGGATATGCTCTTTCGAGAAGGAATACAAAAATTTAAACACGGAAATCAATTCTTAGTTCTGTATACTGTATCAGATGACCGATACGCCGTATTCTATTGATTAGTAATACGCCATATGAGTCTGTTGAATATCAGTACGCCGTATTGAGTTCACTGAATACACCATATGTTTGGAAGAACAAATACGCCGTTTAGACAGTAAAAACAACACGTTGTCCTGAGTAGAAAGTTAGATACGTCGTATCCAACTGGTGGATACGCCGTATCAAGTGATTAGTCAGAATAGAATACTATATAAAACACAATTAAATGCAATAAATTAAAGCACACAATTAAACTAAACAATTAGCAGTTAGAAATCAGAATTAATAATTTTACACTAAACAAGTTAAAGGTTAGAAATACTAAAAAGAATAAAGATTAAACTAATCACTCCCCGACAGCGGCGCCAAAAACCTTGATGTGTCGTTGTATAGGTGTTATTTATGATTATTAGGTTTTACATTCATATTTAGCAGACTAACCTAAAGACAACACTTTAACGGGCAGAGTACCCGGTCAAGATGTAGCTTCGCAATAAGTAGGGTGTCGAACACTAAGAGTGAGAGTTAACCTGTTATTCTATCAGTATTTTATTCTATCTTGATTAGTCTAATTACTGGTTAAACCTATGCTATACATATTTACTAAAGGTAAAAGGAGGTTTTCAGCCTGAGAGACTGGCACAGGTTTATGGTGACAAATATCAATTCTAAGCACAATACACACTAAAGCAAATAAACACAACACAAAAGAGTGGAACGAGCCAAATAAAAGAAAACTATATTAACCATGTTAAATCTGATTAAATGCTGGTTTGATTAATTAGTGCAATGGCTGCTTAACTCGAGGCGGCATATCATTCTTAAGACTTAGGCGGTACTTATTCCTAAGACCTAGACACGAATAATCCTGTCATGATTAACGCATCCACATAAAGCATCTTATAGTTTAATTATAATCTACCATAGGGAATTAAAGCAGTGGTGATCCTGTTAATAACCTAGCCCATTGAGACTTTACCCACTCATTGCTTGATGTTGTTTTATACACCGGTAGTCCACCACCAAAATCAATACCAATTAATAAATGAACAATATTGGTTGAACAATTATCGGGTCACCTGCCGGTCAACTAAGCTCATAATCAAAGAGTAATGATAAGGTGTCATTTGTGATCCTATTGGTCCGGGCATATAAAACACAACATGGAGAGCCATCCCGGCATCTAGGTTACTGGTTAGGTCTCCCTAGACCCAGTTGAATGATAGGTCGCATGTACAAGCACATAAACAAGTATAAGGCGATAAACATAATTAAACAACAACGATAAATTAAGCAAAGTCGGATTAAAACAAACCAAACATTATAATCTTCATTAACATGGCTAATACCCGAGGGTATTAGCCCACAATCATTGTCATTATTACAAACGTGATCAAACAATTAAAAATCAAATGATTAAGAAAGTAAGAATTACACGATGTCTTCTATGGAATTAGGAGTAGTGCTCGACCTTGGCTGCTCTTCTTGGCTTGAGAAATTTGACTTTAGTTGTATACTATACAGAGAATGTGATATTGCACACTAAAACTCGTTTTTGAGTCTTGTATTTATAGTGTCTGAAATACGCCTGGATAAGCTGTATAAGGATAAGTGGATACGGCGTATAGGGGTTAATTTCCTTGGAGTCTGCGATAAGATCAAATCAATTAAGATAATTACCATCAATCATATTAAATGCGTATCTTTGACTGATGAACAGCTGTGCATACCGCGTATTGGTTGTAGTAGATAAGCCCGATCGAGAATTGATCATTACGCGTTTCTTGTGCTGAGCTGGCGCTGATACGCCATATCTTCATTGCTGGATACGGCGTATAGGTGCAGAAAATAGTATTCTTCAAATGTCTTCGTTTAAGCTCTAGAATTGCGCCTTTTTGCTTCTTCTTTACATGTGACTCCATTATTACTACAACAATAAACTTTAAGCAATTTAGTATCAATATCTTTCAATAATTATATAAAAGTGGGTAAAATACGTGGGATAAATGATAGTAAAGTATGACGTTATTTGATGATATCAAATATCCCCCCACTTGAATTCTACTTTTCCTCAAGTAGACTTTAGAAAGATTTTGAAAATGTATCCCAACCGAGGTTAAGGATTTTTTCCATTAAGCATTTCTTTCATGTTCAGATCACCTGTACAAAACCAAGCTCCTCACGAAATATGGAAATGAAATCACTCAGATCACTTAACTAATCTAGGGTTTATCATTTTAGTGGTACACTCATTTGCTTACTCGTGATTAGCTTTGTATCATAGGCTTGGCAAGGATACACATCTCCACTTCTAAAGCTAAGGAGTAACAAGTCAAAAGGTAAATTAGGTATTTATTAGAAGGCTCGAGTTGTTAATCATTCTTATTAGGATGAAGAATGATATAGGGTGTGGAACTTTTGACTTTCACTAGAGGTCGTCGTCAAACAAGGCAGTTGAGACATGAATACATGGCCGTAACGACGGAATAGACATCCATGCTCGTACACATCCTCATTCTAGTAGATCCTAAGGTTAGTTATCAGGAAAGGGAAGTAAAATTGTTGTTAAATAAAATAAACAAACAAATAGATTAAAGCCAACAAATAAGGTACGATTGCTAGTAACTTTCCTTGACCGTTCCATGACAAAGACTCGAACTTATAAACAAGTGTCTCGATCATAGATGACAATGGCAACCTAAGTTAGCGTTTCCATTACGGTCAACTTCCTTTACATCCCAAGCTTTACATACTTTTACAAAATAAGTGGTGATATCGGCCACTTTTTACAATACTTTACATCATTGATTTTTGTGCGTATCAATGAATAATCGATCCTTTCAAATAATTTCATCAGTGTAAGCTCTATGAATCGAGTATCTTTTTCATCATTCATATATATATATATATATATATATATATATATATATTTTCAACAATACATCATAAACCTCGGTGTAATTTCACCGTCTTTATAATCATCATTTGTTCGGCTAATTTTCGATTAAACTTTTCTTCTTTCGGACATAATACATAATTGTGAAAGTAGCAAAACATACGAGCTACAAACATTCCCATTGCATTGTGCAATTTTCCCGACCATTACATAGATAGAGAAATTTTCACTTTGAAATAGGAACTACAAAACTTTACACGAAAGCGACTAACAACATTTGATCAAATAGGCTTTAATCTACACAGTAGGCTAAGGTGTAAAGGTGAAACGAAACAATTTTTTATTGGTGTAGGAAAAAGAAAGGAATGGCTCAACAGGTTGTTCTAGGGGTATCTTTACTTTAAAAATGAGAGTCAGCAAAAGGGTTACACGGGGGTTAACTAACCAGTGTAGTTAGTTAGTATTACAACATGTACGCTTTTTGGTTTAATCCTAGAAATTTACCAGTCAAGTATGTTACTCCATCTAAATCCATAGTACTCATCATTGAGGTCTCGAGTGATATACCAGGCCAAGTTCTAAAGTCCACTACATCACCGACACCATTATATTTTTGTGGAATTTTAGTAAGCAATTGGAAACGGATAGGCTTAATTCTTACAAATAAACATTAAGGGTTATAGTACGCTAGGTAATGTAACTAGTGATTTTTCACAAAAAGTTATGCTAATTTTTTTTAAATTTGATCCATTTTTAGGCATGTTAGCATTTTATTTGTGAAAATGAGGACAAGTATGTTCTAATTCTCCATCCCCTCACTTAAATTATACAACGTCCTTGTTGTATAGGCAAACAGTTAAATAATATGGGAAAAGAATTAGAACAAGGAAACTTCCCTGATAGTTTGCTCCGAATGGTTCTCCAATTTGAGGTTGTGAACAAAAGTGTGTTGAACAGCGGTTTTGCGATTTCAAGACTCTAAAAACTATGATGTATCGTTGTATAGGTGTTATTTATGATTATTAGGTTTTACATTTATATTTAGCCGACTAACCTAAAGACAACACTTTAACGGGCAGAGTACCCGGTCAAGATGTAGCTTCGCGGTAAGTAGGGTGTCGAACACTAAGAGTGAGAGTTAACCTATTATTCTATCAGTATTTTATTCTATCTAGATTAGTCTAATTACTAGTTAAACCTATGATATACATATTTACTAGAGGTAAAGAGGGGGGGGGTTAGCCTGAGAGACTAGCACAGGTTTAAGGTGACAAATATCAATTCTAAGCACAATACACACTAAAACAAATAAACGCAAGATAAAAGAGCAGAATGATGCAAATAATAGAAAACTGTATTAACCATGTTAAATCTGATTAAATGCTGGTTTGATTAATTAGTGCAATGGCTGCTTAACTCGAGGCGGCATATCATTCTTAAGACTTAGGTGGTACTTATTCCTAAGACCTAGACACGAACAATCCTGTCATGATTAACGCATCCGCATAAAGCATCCTATAGTTTAATTATAATCTACCATAGGGAATTAAAGCAGTGGTGATCCTGTTAATACCCTAGCCCATCGAGACTTTACCCACTTATTGCTTGATGTTGTTTTATACACCGGTAGTCCACCACCAAAATCAATACCAATTAATAAATGAACAATACTGGTTGAACAATTATCGGGTCACCTGCCGGTCAACTAAGCTCATAATCAAAGAATAATGATAAGGTGTCATTTGTGATCCTATTGGTCGGGCATATAAAACACAACATGGAGAGCCATCCCGGCATCTAGGTTACTGGTTAGGTCTCCCTAGACCCATTTGAATGATAGGTCGCTTGTACAAGCACATAAACAAGTATAAGGCGATAAACATAATTAAACAACAACGATAAATTAAGCAAAGTCGGATTAAAAAAACCAAACATTATAATCTTCATTAACATGGCTAATACCCGAGGGTATTAGCCCACAATCATTGTCATTATTACAAACGTGATAAAACAATTAAAAATCGAATGATTAAGAAAGTAAGAATTACACGATGTCTTCTATGGAATTAGGAGTAGTGCTAGACCTTGGTTGCTCTTCTTGGCTTGAGAAATTTGACTTTAGTTGTATACTATACTGAGAATGTGATATTGCACACTAAAACTCGTTTTTGAGTCTTGTATTTACAGTGTCTGAAATACTCCTGGATACGCCGTATAGGGATAAGTGGATACGGCGTATAGGGGTTAATTTACTTGGAGTCCACTATATGATCAAATCAATTAAGATAATTACCATCAATCATATTAAATGCGTATCTTTGACTGATGAACAGCTATGCATACGGCGTATTAGTTGTAGTGGATATGCCGAATCGGGGATTGATCATTACGCGTTTCTTGTGCTGAGCTGGCGCTGATACGTCGTATCTTCATTGCTGGATACGGCGTATAGGTGCAGAAAATAGTATTCTTCAAATGTCTTCGTTTAAGCTCTAGAATTGCGCCTTTTTGCTTCTTCTTCACAAATGACTCCATAATTAATGCAATAATAAACTTTACGCAATTAAGTACCAATATCTTGCAATAATTATATAAAAGTAGGTAAAATACGTGGGTTAAATGATAGTAAAGTATGATGTTATTTGATGATATCACTCATTCCACAAACTTCGGTCCGAGGATCCAAACCAACACCTTAAGGATTTCTTAAAACTTGTGGACTCACTTGACCTTGACAGTGAAAATAGGGAAATAACGCGCTTATGTTTATTTCAATCACCACATGGGAGGATCTTACTACTTGTTTCCTTGCTTAATTCTTTCTACCGAGAAGGAAAAACTCCACAATGATATCCTGATGTTCCAACAAAATCATGGAGAATCTCTCTCAGAAGCATAGACTCGTTTCAAGGACTTATTACCAAAAGTCCCTCACCATGGCATCGACCTTTGGCTCCAAGTCTAATTTTTTTATGACCATGTCAATCCCATCACAAGATGAACCATTAACCAATCGGCCAGTGGTAAGCTTCATGACCGAAACGCCAAAAAATCATGGGCATTATTAGAGGACCTCGCCCTCTATGACAATGAAAGTTGGAATGACCCAAGGGATTTCGCTAAGCCGGTCAAGGCAATCGCTTTGCCTCAAGATGTCCCGAGTACATCCGATAGTCGTCTAATCGAGCTCGAAAATCAAGTCCAACGCTTGATGGAAGCTCATCTTGCTCTGACACAACCTACTCAAGTGAACAAAATCACTACCTCATGTGAGATCTGCAGTGGTCCCCACGACACTCAGTATTGCATGGAAGATCCCGAGCAAGCCTTTGTTGAATACGCATCCTCGCGTACCGATGAAGCGGGAGGTAAGTGGTATACTTTCAAGCCCGAGAAAAACAATCTTGGTGACACCTATAATCCATCATGGAGGAGTCACCCAAACCTTAGGTGGAGACAACCCCAAAATTCTCAAAATAATTTTTCAAACCCACCTAACCGGTTCCAAGCCAACGGTTCAATCCCGAACCGTTCCTTCAACAACCGTCCTCAAAGCTTTAACAATCAATCAAATCTAGAAGGATTGGTATCCAACTTTATGGCATCTCAAGAAGCTAGGCTGACCAAGTTTGAAGCCGATTTTAAACAATAGCAAAGTGATATGACCAACAAAATTGACACAGTGTTAAAGGCCATCACCGATCGAATAAAAGGAGCACTACCTAGTGACACGATTAAGAACCTGAAACTGAGTACTTCCCCAGTTTTGCTTGCTTGTTCTTACCCAACACTAGACCCGCAATGCTCAACCCATGTCCATGGTTCGATGAATGTCATCATGATCCATCCCAAGCAACAAAGCGACACCCATGATGACAAAATTAGAGAGAATGAGGAAGAAGAGAAGGTCAGCCCGGAAAATATCAATGTTGACCCTTCCAAGCAACCTGATCAATCAGTTTCTTTTATCAGCGAAAAAGTCCTCAAACTCAATTCATTCTTCAAATCGCTCGGGTTGGTTTCCCAATCATCCAGCATCGAACTTGTTTTCACCAAAGGGGATGACAACGATGTAATGTTTATTGAAATAGTCAAGAAGTATGACGATTCCCATGAGGAGGAACCCGAAGCAAGAGAACATAAGGTGGAGTATTTTGACATATTCCCGACTAAGAGTGAACTCGCATATCACAAGTACCTCATGTGTGACCCAATCCCTTTGATATTTCTAAGGAACCCCATCAGCTCAAGATACCATGCAACATTGGGCATGTGCATGTGGAAAAAGCTTACATTGACCCTAACTCCCCTCTAAGTATCATAACCCGGATGATGTATAATTAGATCATGAGAAGAAAACTTGACCCTAGGGAAAACTCAAATAGAGGAGTTAGCAATTTTATAAGAAGGATCAATGGAATGCAAGTCTTCATTGGAAACTTCACCTATATCGTAGACTTCATGATTGTTGAGGATATTAGTTCAATTATAGACCCTAGGTTGTCACATGTAGTACTAGGGAAACCTTTTGTGGAAATATCCAACATGACTCACGACCCATCCAACGGTGTTGTAAGATTCATTAACGGGACCGATGAAGTTGCCTATAAGATGCCCCATAAGATAGAACAGTACAACTCATTGTCAGACTTAGAAAAAGAACACAAAATCAATCTACCTTAGGAACGAAGAAGATAAAAGGAGAGGAGTAGAGTATGTAATGAGCAAAATATTAGGATTTTATAACGATGAAGAAGAAGTCACGTAAGAACGTGTGACTTCGTGTCTGGCTACTAGACTCGTAAATAAAGAAAAACGCTTTTTGGGAGGCAACCCAATATTTACTTTTCCCCCATATTAGGAGTGTCTTGTGTTTTAATTCTTTATTGTTTATTTTATTATGTTTGAATTATTTTGTAATCATGCTTTGTTTGTTTGTATCTTCGTCTTATTTGCAATCAAAGATATTTTGCAACAAAATAAGTGTATGGGAAATATCCGATTTTTAGAACCAAATTCAAACATTTAAAATGAATTGTTTAGATTAATCCGCGTCAGTTTCCAGTCATATGATTGAATTGTTAAAATTTAGGTTGTTATGCAACATTTTGTATAGGAAAATAACTTTTAAGAATGAGTGCAGGAAATTTTTCATCAAAAATGAAAAAATAAGTTTTCACAGAGTGTGGAGACGGTGTCATGATTTACACGCAACGCCGTCACCATGATACATGTGATGGGGTCATGATATTCCTGATGGCGTTAAATGCCCAGTTACAAGAAAACTCAAAAATTTTAAGTATTTTTGAAAGTATAACTTATACAACACTTAAAAAGTTTAAATTATTTTATAAACCTGCAAAACTATGAGTTTAACAATTCTCTTATTTTATTTTTAGGATTTAATTAGAATTAAATAGTTTTTTTTATTGATAAAAAATTCAAAAATAATCTAAAAAATATTTTTATTTTTCTTAAAATTTTCTTTTATCATAATTTAGGTGTAGAAAATTAGTTCGCAATCTTAGGGTTTAATTCTAGTCTATTTGCTTAATCATCGTGTTTTATTTGTTTCCCGTATTTGTTTAATTGTTTAATTGCCTTTAATTGTTCAATTTTAATTGTTGCTTTTTATTTAGTAGAAATAGATTATCAAAAATATCTTTGCTTATTCAAATCAGAATCCAAGCTTAAACGAGGTTTTAATTTCACTAGTCGTTGGGGAAACGACCCGGGTGATCATATTACCGTTAAAATATACGTCTTAATTTATTATATTTTATATTTTTGAGAGTGAATTTTCCTTAGGAAATTTTCTTAATTGCTCTTGTGGTATATTATTTTATAGTATATTTTATTGTGTATCTAAACTGCACATCAGTTTTTGGCGCCGCTGCCGGGGACTAGTGTTTAAGATTCCTTCGTTTTGTGTTTGATTTGGTTTGAAGATCCTTTCGTCCTCCGAAGTTCATTCTTAGTTATTTTATATTCAAAAATCAAAAAAAAAATCACAAAATATAAAAAGTAAAAAAATATTTTTTCTTTCTTTGTTTGTATAAGTAAAATAAATATAATTAAAAATAAAAAATTAGAAAAATCAAAATATAAAAAAAATCTTCTTTTTTAATTAAGAAATAAAGTCACCAATTGGTTAAACAATATCAAATATAATACTCTAAACGGAGTATTATTCATAGTCAATTCCGGTGAACTGGGTTTTGTGGTTCCCAATATAGAATTAAAGATTTAACACTTGTCATTTGTGTCTCTATGATAGTACGGTCACTTGGAAAAGCTTTTTTTTTAGAGCTACCGTGATTAGTGATGATTATTTGGTTTAAGTACTCTTCCGTGTAACCGTTAAAAAATCATTGTTAATTTTTTTTTTTTTATATATTAGGTAAAGTTTTGCCTTTTTGATTTTTAGTTTTTTTTTTTTATGCGCACCGTTCGCAATCTCCGAAGACGTTCATCAACAACAAACTCCTACGGTTGTTGGTGAACAATTTTGATTTAGAAGAATCCAATTGTCGATCAATAACATTGTTGCACTATGGTCCGATATCGACGTTGGCTAAAATGTTACAAGCACCCATGAGGGTTGAAGATGCTATTGTTTTCCCGATTAATGCCAAACATTTCGAGCTTTAATAACCTTTAATCAATCTTGAGCAAAGTAAATAAGTTTACGGGTGACAAGACCCTCCACAATTACCTTCGATTCTTGTCAACAAGGTTACTTCAATGTTTATAATCACGAAGTTCCGTACACTTCGATTAAGCTTTTGTTTTCCCTTTTTTCTAGACGGTGAAACACTAAGGCGAGGTGATTGGCTAGAAAAGATTCCCCAAGATCAATTTACATGGGTACGTTCTTGTTTCCAAAATTTATTAAACCAATTCTTTTCCACCATTCAAAAACGACTTTATCTCGAACGCAAATCACCAATTTTTTCCCAAGAACCAAACGAAACCTTTCAATGAAGCATGTGGAACGTTTTTAATGTACTCCTTCATCAATGTCTCTTCACCATGGTTTTTCGGAGAACTACGCCAACTCGATACTTTTTACACATTCTTTGAATTCAAGACGATCAAGATGCCTTAGACTATCCGGCTTTTTTTCTTTTTACCGCGGGTGGCAATTTCTTAGACAAGATGCCTCAAAGAAGGTTTTGCAATTATTGAAAGCAAGTCATAAGTTCGTTTACTCAAGAAGTCGTGCTAATGATTCAAGATGGAGTATGGTTGATCATCTTTCTACTTCTTTCACCTTCTAATAATTCTTATCGATATGCAACAAATAGCCGCTTCTTCCTCGAGGATAAGATTGGACTATAAGATGAAAACAATAATGATGAATGAAATAAAAGCTTTTTAGTTGTTTACTACTCCCCGCACCCTCAAAGCGATTGAGGATAGTATGTGTTAGTGGGATCAAATCACCATTTAACAATTGTCCGTTAAACTCGAGGTGGTAATGATTTTCTGGTTTTCATGCAACATCCAACAATTTCAACAAACCGCAGCCGTTGGCAATTTTCTTCAAAGAAACCAACCATCTAATTTGGCAAACCAAATGAGACCATCATCAACCGAATGTTCAAAGCAACCAAGGAAACCAAAACCGATATCAAGGAAACAATTTTAATTAATTCAATTTCAAAAAACGTGGATAGAGGCCATTTCAACCAAACGCCAAACAATCAAGGAGCTGTTTTATCCAAGGCCCACCTTACCAACCACCAACAATTTCATCCTTTGTGAATTCACGCTTTAACCTTCCCAGTTTCTCAAATTCAGGTGTGTCGTCTAAACGGATTTTTGAATGTTTTGGCTAAGGAAAATGATGGAAACATGAAATAAACTTGAATATGAAGTTGGATTAATTTTCAAAGAAACCAAAATGATTCAAAGGTTTACAATGATCTGAAAACAAGCAAGGATGATTTTTCAGAGATGATGCTCCGTTTCATGCAAGCTATCAACCAACCAAGATTCAAGGTGCAAAGTACTTTACGAGCAATTACATTCCAATATCAAGAAATGAAGCCAATGCATATTACGACTCGTGTTGGGTGTTTAATACGATGGTCCTCCAATCTCCACCGGCCGGTCGGTGGAAAAGGAAAGTGAGGCGACAAAGGATATGGAGCTACCTAGCACCGAAGACATCCAACCTCCTCCATTGGTCCAAGATAACAAACCAAGACAAAGAATACAATCGAAAAGCGCCTTCTTTCATTATTAACAAAGCCAACCTAAGTTGCCTTTACCCGTTGATAATCAACAAAAAGAGATTCATGAAAAAGATGACATTTTTCTTCTATAGTTTAGGGAAAATCTTTCGAAATCCTTCCATTTTTTGTGTTTAGGTTTTTGTGGAATGCTCCCATCCTATGCCAAGTTTGCGTCGTGTTTAAAAAGATGTTTAGATACAAAAAGACATGTGATTCGAATTGACCCGTAACGCCGTTTTGAATGATAATTGTGTGCCGGTTGTCCTTAAAAAGCTTCCGGAAAAGCTAGGTGACCCAGGCCGATTTCTAATTCCTTGTGATTTTTCAGAATTTGATAATTATCTAGCCCTTGCCGATTTAGGGGCTAGCATTAATCTTATGCCTCTTTCCATTTGGAAAAAGCTTGGATTTTCAGGTCTTACCGAAACAAAAATGGTTTTAGAGTTAGCCGATCGTACAATTTCCAAACCAACCGATGTCGCCGAAAATGTTTTTATCAAAGTAGGTAAATTTTACTATCCCGTCGACTTTGTTGTGCTTGATTTTATAGCCGATCCTTGAGTACCGTTAATATTCGGGCGACCCTTTCTTAGGACGGCTCATGCTTTAATCGATGTATATGAAGGAGAGATTACTCTTAGGAATGATGATCAATCTTTAACCCTTAAATGTGGTGATGCGCCTTCCATTTCATACAACAATCTTGAATCATGAGAAGGTTGATCTAATCGATGCGCATTGTGAAATGGAATTTATTCACATGTGTTCTTGGATTTTCGATTCCGTTGCTTTCACACAATCCTGCTTCGCGTACTAAGCTACCGATTATTTCACTTCATCTCCGTCACTTACTCCTTTTCATGAAAGTTGATTTTCTACTCTTTGAGAGCTGATGCTTTTATAGAAACGTTGATGAACCAGTTGCGCAGTTTTCATGCTACATACTATGATACGTGGGTGACATTTCATTCTCGAAGCACCTTCTCGACCAGTGATCATTACCTCCACCAAACAAAGGAGATTACTCACCCAGAATTCTTAAGATCTTAAAGTTGTGAACCAAAGAAGTCTTCACTCGATATATGCTACTTCTTTTGTACCCAAAAGATGTAATCTTCCCGAAGTCGACTTAAAGAGTTACCTTCGCATCTAGGTATGCATTTTTGAGGATATAACAAGCTTCAGTAATAATTTCAAAAGATTTGAGCCCAAGATGAAAAAGATCTCTCACTCTGTTAACGTTATATAAACGGACCAATAAAACAAGCAATTACTTGGAAACTTGTCTGATATAGAGGCATAGATCCAGAGTTTTGCTCTCACAAATCCTTTTAGAAGATGATTACGAACCTTTAGTCCAAATCAAAGGAGGGTTAATCCTAAAATCCACGACGTCATCAAAAAAGAAGTAGAAAAACTTCTTGTACTGGGATTGATTTATTGATCTGGGATAGTCATGGGTTAGTACGGTCCATTGTATTCAAAAAAGGTGTGTATAACCGTTGTCAAGAATGAGTGAATATGGGAGTTAGGCCTACAAGATTAGTCACGGGATGGAGAGTTTGCATCGACTATCGAAAGTTAAACGATGAAACTTGTAAAGACCATTTTCCGTTACCATTCATGGACCAAATGCTAGAACATTTAGCCAGCAACGAATTTTATTGTTTCTTAGATGGTTTTTCAGGTATTTTCAAATCCCAATTGACCGTAAAGATCAGAGAAACTACTTTCACGTGCCAACGGAACTTTCGCATACCATCGTATGCATTTGGTTTGTTGCAATGAACTGGGAACTTTTCAATGGTTGTATGAGGGCTGATTTTTCAAGAATGATAGAAAAAACGATGGAAGTTTTTTTGGATGATTTTTTCATTTTCGAAGATTCTTTTTCCTCAGTTTGTAATTATAGACAAAATGCTCTAAGGTGTGAAGACACCAAATTAGCACTAAATTGGAAAAGAGCATTTCATGTGTTAAAGAAGGCATTGTTTCTTGGACATGACGATCTCTAGAAAAGGAATTGAAGTCGTAAAAGGCCAAAGTTGATGAATTTATAAGCTTCCTCACCAACAACGTTATGGGAATTCGAAGTTTTCTCGCCATGCTGGTTTTTACCGTGGTAGATTCATCAAAGACTTTTACCAAATTCTATAAGACCATGACATCTCTTAGAGAAGAACACTCTTTCATTTTCTCGTAAGATTGCATTTTAGCCTTGTTAAAACTTTGAAAAGAAGGGTAAACCGAAAGACTCCAATTCTCATTGCTCCGAATTAGGACCAACCTTTTGAAATCATGTGTGATGCAAGTGATTATGCAATAGGTGCGGTTCTAGGACAAAGAATTGAGAAGCATTTCCGACCAATTCATTATGCAAGTAAGACAATGACCGAAGCAGAAACAAACTACACAACAACCGAGAAAGAAATGCTTGCGGTAGTTTACGCTTTTGAGAAGTTTTGATCATATCTAATCATGAACAAAAGTGTTGTTTACACGGACCACTCCGCATTGAAATACCTCTTCAACAAGAAAGACGCCAAAGCAAGATTGCTTAGATGGGTCTTACTTCTTCAAGAATTCGATTTTTCAGTAATTGATACCAAGGGAGCTGAAAACTATGCAGCGGATCACCTCTCTCGTCTTGAAAACTCGTATGAGAATGTTTTTTATCCTAAAGAAATTAATGAAACTTTTCCTCTTGAAACATTGAATACGGTGACTTCTCATGATGACCAAAATATCTCGTTTGGTTGCCGATAGATTGCAATTATCAGCTAAGGGAATTTTCTTATCAAAGGAATGTCAACCCAACAAAAGAAGAAGTTTTTCAAGGATAGAAAGCATTACTTTTGGGATGATCCCTACCTCTTTCGTACATGTGCAGATCAAATCATCCATAGATGTGTATATGGCCAAGAAGCTCTTGAAATCCTCAAGGCTTGTCATGAAGGACCCACCGGGAGCCATCATAGTGCTAATATCACCGCTCGGAAAGTATTTGATGCTGGTTTCTTTTGGCCTACAATTTATAAGGATGGCTTTACGAATTGATCAATTCTTGTGATGATGTCAAAGAACAAGGCAAGATTGACACCATGATGAGATGCCTCAAAATACAATCCAAGTTTGTGATGATGAATTTTCGTGTTTTGGGGTATAGATGTTATGGGATCCTTTTCACATCATCTAGAGGAAAACATATAATATTCTTGATAGCCGCTCGATTATCTTGTCCAATGGGTTGAGCCAAGGCGCTCCCACCAACGATGCTAGGTGTAGTTGTTCATGTTTTTTTAATTCCCTATTCTCCCGATTTCGGTGCTCATAGAGCCAATTTTACGCGATCGGAGGGGACCGCATTTTGTAACGATTTTGTTTTGCTAGAGTCATGTCAAAATTATGTTGTAACCCATGTCTTTCGACTCCTTACCATCCTCAAAGGCTTGTGATCAGTTGAAGTCACGAATCGAGGTCTTCAATAGAATTTTGGATGAGGGACTGGTCGGAGAAAATAGTGCATATGGTCAGACATGTTAGATGATGCCATTTATGGGCTTTTTAGGACGTTACAAGACTCCAATCGGATGCACTCCGTACCAAGGTTGTCTATTTGGAAAAGATGGTCACTTACCCGTTGAAACTAGAACAACTATAGGCTCATATTGGGTTATTAAGCTGCAAACTTCGATCTCAAAGACTGCGGCGTGATCGTATTTACCGGTTTATATATGTTATTATATAGTATATTATATTTTTTTTGGAAGTGAATTTTCCATTAGGGAATTTTCTTTTTAATTGACTTGTGGAATATTATTTTTATAGTATATTTTATTGTGTATCTAAACTACAAATCAGTTTTTGGCGCCGTTGCCGGGGATCAAACCCGGGTCACGCTGTGACAGGCGGGGATTACGTACCACGGGGGCCATTCTTAGGTTAATATCACCGATCGGATAAGTTTTGTGTCAGGTTTCTTTTGCGCATACAATTATTAAGATGCTTACGAATTGATCAAATCCTTGTGATGGCATGTCAAAAGACCAATGCGCAAGATTTCACACCGAGATGAGAGCCTCAAATACAATCAAAGTTGGTGGAAAATTTTCGGGTTTGGAGGTATCAATTTGATGGGGACCTTTTCCGTCGTCCTAGAGGAAACAAATATTTTCTAGTAGCCATCGATTATCTTTCCCCTAATTGGGTTGAAGCCAAAAGGCGCTCCCCACCAACGGATGCTAGAGTAGTTGTCAAGTTTTAAAATCCATTTTATCACGATTTCTGTGTCCTAAAAGCAAATATAAAGCGATCGGACAGACCCATTTTTATGTAACCGTATAAGTTTGCGTAAGAGTCATGTCAATATTTGTGGTGTAACCCATCGTCATTTCGGTCTCTCTTTCCTTCCTCTATACGTGTGGTCATAGTTGTGTCGCGAATCGTAGGAGGGTCTCTATAAGTATTTGAGGATGAGGACGGTCGGAGAGTAAAACCGTGCGATCTATGCGGTCAGACACAAGTTAGGTGATGCATTTATGGGTCTTTGAGACAGCTTCCAGACTCAGGTCGATGCTCTCCGTACTAGTTAGTCTATGGAAAGCATGTTCACTTAACCGTTGAACTAGAACACAAGGCATATTGGCTTTAAGAATGCACTTCGATCAAGCTGGGGTGATCATCGAAGGTCCAACTCAATAAATTAGCGAGTTGTGATCAGCTTATGAGAATTCGCTAATCTATAAGGAGAAGACAAAGAAACTACATGATTCCAAGATAAAGAACCGAATCTTCAATGTTGGTGATCAAGTCTTGCTTTTCAACTCCCGATTAAAGATTTTCTCCGGAAAGCTCAAATCCCTATGGTCTGGTCCTTTCACTATTACCGAAGTCTATCCTTATGGCACTGCCAAGTTGTCTCATGCCGACGGTTCGAATTTCAAATTCAATTGTCATCGTTTGAAGCACTACTATGGAGGGGATACACCACCGTTGGTTATCCCAGATCTCCAAACTTTCCCTAAGAACAACTAAATTCAAGGATCGAGTCGAGCTTGCTGCTCGGTGAACAAAAACAAGCCGCTTCGTGGGAGTTTACCCCATGCTTATCCTTTCTATTTTCTTTCTATTTTCTTAACTAATGTGTTGTGTTGAGAGAGGAGTGTACTCTTTCCGATTTCTCGATGTTTGTTGCTTGTTTGTTGTGATTTTATAGGATCGACCCAACAAATTTTGAAGCCTCTCGTGTTCGGTTGATTTGTCCCGTTCTACTCGAGCTTCTCATCCTTTATGTGAAATTAGTTTGGGGAGATCCGATATCCTTTCATCTTATCGATTCACGTCTATCTTTGCATACCTCATAAACGGCTTAGATTTACGTATAGACCCGACTTTAAACATTGAGGACAATGTTTCTTTTAGTTTGGGGAAGGGAATCTATCGATTTGATGTTACTTGCTTATTGTTTTGTTCTCACGTACCCGTTTTCCCACAAAAATAGCAAAAATTTTAAATTTTTAAGTTCTTATTAGTTATTAAAAATAAATAAAAAATAAATAAATAAGTATTAAGACACGAATGTAGGTTTCCCATTGGTAAAAATAAGAAGTAATTTTTGACCCGATCGAACGTGTAGAGTTCTAGCTTTCTCCCTTACAATTATATGATGATAGTTTGTGCTAGTTCATGTGACTTTAACATGTAGACTTGGAAATCATTAGTAAATGAAAACTTTGTCGCTAATCTCAAGTAGATTTTAATTATGCGAGTTGGCTTTTATATAGGCTAAGTATTTGCGAATTTTTCTTTATAGAGATTTTAAATTGCAAAGATAAGAGATGATAGTATTGATTACGGATTTTAGGTGCTAAACAAAGTTTCATTTGGTAACTTAAAGGGGGACTTATAAGATTAAATGTGGATTTTCTTCCCAGGTGTTCTTAAAATTTATAATTTTCTGTGTTCTCTTTAATTTTTACAAATTTGAGTTTTACTCTTAAAAAGTATAATCAACATATTCAAGAAAATGCTTTATCGATATTAACTGCGCTAATCATTTAGTTCGTTGTTTATACTTTGGTTTTCTAAACGAAATTTTCTATTTGCAAAAATAATGTGTTTTATATTAATTATTTGGTTAATATCAAAAAAAAATCTATAATAATGTAGCTGGTAAATAAAAAAGGATGCAGTTATAAATCATTAGTGTTAATAATTATATACAAACTCCCATCGCAATAAAAGTACATGGGCATTTGTACTGTTCGCTCCCGATGTGACATTCGAAGAAAAGGGTGGAGGTTGTATATTTTGGGTTGGTGTCTATAATAAGTACACGAGATCTTGTCTGGAGGCGTGGTCCGAATATGTCGTTCGAAAGAAAAGTGATACCAATTCCTAGCATAATAATGTAAATAGAAATAATAATGTTGCAAAGTTAGAAAATAAATAGTAAAAGTTTCATTTTCTAAAACCAAGGTATTCTTTTGAACTAAGGTTTGCAAAAGTCTACAAGGCTTTTTCATCGGACAGTCTTAGTTCATGCGTTTTCGATTAGTATTCTTCCGGATGGTAGAGTTGTCCAAAAGTTAGCACTTACCCTATGATGGTGGGTTTGCTAGAGAAGAAAAAGTCATTCATGGGCAAGAGAACAACGATGTCTTAGCTAAGGATTGGTTTTTGTTTGGCTTTGAGATGTGATCTTGCAAAGTGATTAACATATTGGCTCAAAAGGCCCATGTGTAAAGCTTGGTCGGATTTCATCTATCTAAATATGTAGATTTAATGGTTTAAACTAATTTGAACACACACACCTAAATATATGATTTATGTCGGGAAGAGGAATTCACAAGTTGTAATTATAAGTAGTCTTAGCATCTTAGCTCGTAATCAACGGTGATCTTATTTTTAAGCTTAGCATGGGAAAAGTGAAAAATCGGGGATGATGAAGTTATCTTTTAGACACTTAATTGTGCTTTTTGTTCTATGATCCTTAAAGTTACCAATGAGGTAATGAAAACAATACATTATGTCAACACAAATAAGTTGTAGTTAGATAGTTAGTTATTAAGAAAAACCATAAAAAGAGAAAAATCTTTGAAAATGGGAAATCGGGTGTTTTATAACTTGTGATCTCTTAGCTCTCTCAACAAAATTCTTTGCAACTTTTCAAAGGTTTAGTTTGGGGAAGTTTCGAGGTATTTGGTTATAAGGCATGTGATATTGCATGAGGACACGCAATCGTTTAGTTTGGGGAATTTTGATAAGTGTAAAATACACATATCCGTTAATACCTAAAATAACCCAATTAAACCCAAAACAGACCAAAAATGGCAAAAATGTGCTTGTATTTGTGTTTTGTGTGTGCAGGTATGGATATATCAAAAATCACAAGAAAACAGTCAAAAACGGGCAAGCACGGACACGGGAATCAGAAGAGTACAAAAAGAAGCCAAAGAATCAAACCGAAGCCAGAAAAGTTAAGCCTTAATTAAATCCAGTCAAAATGGTCAAACAATGGTCAACAAAAGTCAACCAATAAAAGACAAAACCCCACAATAATCCATTTTCACCCTCTAAGTTTCATAAAAGTCCAAAAATAACCCCTCACCTCTTATTGGGCCCTTGAAACCTTAATGGGCCCTAAAAACCCTAAATTACCATACCCGGATATCATTTAGTCCATAAGCCCAAAACCATAGCCCAACTCTCTTTTTATAAACCATAGGGACTAATCTTGCAAATTTCCAAACTTGATTTATACTAGAGATGGAGAGAAGAATGAGAGGGATTAAAATCGTCAATACCCCAATGATCTAACTGAATTACCTCTCAGTTAAAAAAGTAGCGCGAACACTATTCATCTCCTTCTCCGTTTCACCTAGCAGTCAAAACAAGGGGCAAACGAAAATTGAGGGATAAAATGGACTATTCAAGTGGTCGTATACATGGTGGCAAGGTCAAATCAGTAAATCCAAGGCAATTCATTAGCTCTCTCAAGCACATAGCCACGTCATCAATGGAGAAGCACACATGGAATGTGGGTTTTGTACTATTTCTACTCAGAGAAGAAGCACAAGTGAGCCTCTCATGGATTGCCAGCTTGGCAATCGTTAGTGAGTTCACTTAGTGATCAATGGCCTAAAAACAAAGACCCAATGATTGGTTGATTTGATGGCTGAGATTGATGGGCGCGTCTAACAAGATTTCAGGCCTAGAATGTTCCTCTCAAGGCTATAAATAGAGCCTCACTCTTCACACTCACAGACGTAGCTTTTAGATTTAAGTTTTAGCTTAATTTTCCTTTTAGCTTAATTTTCCTTTTAAAACCTTGTAACTTTCCTTTTAAGTATTGTAATCAATCTTTTTATTAATGAAATTCAATTGATTTTAATCTCTCAAAAGCTCTTTTGTTTAAATTCATAAGCTCTCATTTTTCTTATTTGATGTTAAGCTAAAGCTCAACAAGCTCATATAAGCTCTTTCAGTCTATAAGCTAAAATAGAGCTTAACTTAGCTTAATTTTACCTAAACTCTTAAAACAGCTTTAAAATACCTATTTACCTTAAACTTAATAGATTATAGCTTTTGGAAGGGGAGCTTAATTTGGAAGAGCTCCCAAAGACTTAACTCCTAGCTTATTTATAAGCTAGGAGAGCTTGTAGCTGCCATTGTGGTTCCTCTTGTTTAGCTAGAGGCCAAAGTAAGTGTCCCTTTTAATTTCTAGCTTAAATAGTAATTAATTAGCCTATTAAGTAAGATTTGCTTAGTTTCTTAATCTATCTGCTTATTTAGTTGCTTATTATAGCTTAATTTAGAAAAAATCAAAAATATCAATATAGCTCTTAGATCTGCTTTATAGCTTAATCAGTTGTTGATTTATGTTTGTCTAGTTTGTTATAATATGATTTTCATCTGGTAATTAGGATTTATAAGGTAATTTTCATTTTAAAGCTTATGTCAAGTTTGTCATTCACCTTAAGGAGTTTTTGGTAAAAGTTAGTTTGACTTGAAAAAGTTAAATCCATTTGGTCCTTTTTCTCTAAACAGCTTAGCTTACTCAAGTCATTTAGTGTATAAGAGGTTTTAGGGGTTAGTTTGCATTAAAAATCATTTTGAGGCTTATTATGTTTAATTCCTGCTGTAGAGTCTTTGTTTCCTATAGTTCTTGTTTGTGAAAATCTCATTCCAAGCCACTCAGCTAGGATATTTCTTGTTCTGTGTCCTTTTCACTCTTGTTGAGTGTGGGTCTAGTGCAAGTTTTACCCATTAGGTAACCTGACTTTCTTAGCTTGTGCTTGTGCATAGTGCATTCAGCTAGGAACACTAGGCAGTTCCTGTTGATCAACTTTTGTTTCAATTTTAGCTAGGTAATCCTAGGGACTTAGGTTTTAAAATTCAAAGTGGTTATAGAGTAGTTAAAGTTAACATAGATTAGGATCTTGTTTTCATTTTGTAGCTTATTTTCCTTGTTTAATCTTGCTGTCAAAAAGTTATAAAAATCAAAAACACCAAAACAGTAGGTTAAATATTTAGTTTCTAAAAATCTGAATTCTAGCTTAAGTTAGTAGTTTTTATTGCTTAAATAGCTAGTTTATAAGTAGCATTATTAGTTTTAGAAGTCTCATATCTAGATTTGTTTTTGTGCTTTATAGCTTAATTTGTTTTTGTGCATTTTAGCTTAATTCCTGAGTTAAGCCATTTTCATAATCATTTTCAATAGCTTAAAAGTGTTTCCAGCTTTTGTTTCTTTTCTCAATTAGTTTAGCAATCTTAGGGAGTTAGAACAGCTTTAGATTTTACTTTAGGTTATTTGAGCTTTTTACAGCTTTTTAGCAAATATGCAAGGAATAAGCCCTCTGTTTCTGTAACAACTTATAAAACTAAGCTTTTAATTGTGCTTATCAGGGGTTCTTTCTCATATAGCTTTTCTTTTAGTTGTTCTGCCTGCTATTACTCCAACTTTGCTCTTTTAAGTTTTTCCTAAAAAGCACTTTTTAAATCTCAACTTATTTTTAGGCTTTAAGGGACTTGGGGTGTAATCGGGTTAGGCCTCAGGGTAGGTTTTGTAATTTTAATGTTTGCTTGTTAACTCTGTTAGTTCCGTTTGGACTCTTTGTTTTCACTTATTCGTCTTTAAGGTTTTTCATAGTTAGTCCTCAGTAGTTATAGTTTGGTAGTTTTTAATTTTTAATTTGGGAAATAATTAGAGTTTAAATTTTTAATTAGTTTAATTAAAGTTTATTAAAAAAGTTAAATTGGGCTTTTATTTTTAATTAAATTTCTGCATATTTTCTTATTTAGTGTAATTTTTATTAAAAAATTTTAGGATTTTATTTTTAATAGTTTTATTATTTTTATAGTTTTTAATTAGTTTAAATTTTAGAAAAATCATATATTTTAATCTAAAAAGCCAAAAATAGTAATTCATTTTTCTAAAATTTTCTTTTTACTTATTTTACTTAGGAAAAATATAATTTCAATTATTTTTTATTTTTAGGATTTAATTAGAATTAAATAGTTTTTTTTATTGATAAAAAATTCAAAAATAATCTAAAAAATATTTTTATTTTTCTTAAAATTTTCTTTTTCATAATGTGTAGCAAATCCGTTGCTTGCTTATTTTATTGATGGAGAAAATTTAGTTCGCAATCTTAGGGTTTAATTCTAGTCTATTTGCTTAATCATCGTGTTTTATTTGTTTCCCGTATTTGTTTAATTGTTTAATTGCCTTTAATTGTTCAATTTTAATTGTTGCTTTTTATTTAGTAGAAATAGATTATCAAAAATATCTTTGCTTCATTCAAATCAGAATCCAAGCTTAAACGAGGTTTCAATTTCACTTGTCGTTGGGGAAACGACCCGAGTGATCATATTTACCCGGTTAAATATACGTATTATATATTATATTATATATATTTTTGAGAGTGAATTTTCCTTAGGGAATTTTCTTAATTGCTCTTGTGGAATATTATTTTTATAGTATATTTTATTGTGTATCTAAACTGCAAATCAATGTCTTCTATGGAATTATGGTTGGTGCTTGACCTTGGCTGCTCCTTATTTCTTAAGAAAATCGACTTAAGAGTGTATGGTATAGAGAATGTAATTTTTGCACACTAAAACTCGTTTTTAAGTATCGTATTTATAGTGTCTGAAAAATGCCTTGATACGCCATATGGAGTAAGGTGCATATGGCGTATGGTGTTAATTTCCTTGGAGTTCGCGATAAGATCAAATCAATCAAGATTAATTGTCATTAATCATATTAACAACATATCTTTGACTGGCGACCAGCTGGGCATACGGCGTATAGGCGAAGAGTGATACGCCAAATTAGGAATTGATCTTACGCGTATTCTTGTGGTGAGCTGGCTTTGATACGCCGTATCTTCTTTGCTGGATACGGCGTATGGTAACAGATAGAGTTTTCCTCAAATATCTTCGTATTAGCTCCAGAATTACGCCTTTTAGCTTCGTCTTCACAAATCATTCGGTAATTACTACAATCATAAACTTTAAGCAATTAGGTACCAATATCTTGCAATAATTATATAAAAGTGGGTAAAATGTATGGGATAAATGATGGTAAAATGTGACATTATTTAATGATATCAACTTGTCAACTCAATGTTTCTATAAAGTAATTAAATTGTCAGAATCATGTCATAAATCGCGTAACATATTAAGTGATTAACTAGATGTCATGGACTTGTCAACTCAATGTTTCTATATAGTAATTGAATTGTCAGAATCATGTCATAAATTACGTAACATATTAAGTGATCAACTAGATGTCATGGACTTGTCAACTCAATGTCTTTATATAGTAATTGAATTGTCATAATCATGTCATAAATCACGTAAAATACTAAGTGATCAAATAGATTCCATGGACTTGTCGACTCAATATTCTTCCTCTATTTATTACCTACTTTGTAACTATAACGTTACACTTCTTTAATCAACATCATCTTCCTCTAATATTTTCTTTGTAGTTTGTTGACAATGTCGGACTACTTACCTTTTGAAATTCAAATCAAAATCATGAATAGACTTCCTGTTAAGAGTTTACTCCAGTTCCGTAGGGTGTCAAAGCTATGAAAGTTTACAATAGACAGTTCCATCTTCATTCGTGATTACGGTTCTCGTCAAAGTGGCACGTGTTGCTTTAATTTAACCTACAGGCGCAGTAACGAAGGGTTTATGACTTCTGTACATGAACCAATGTCCTACACCCCACTAAATACAAATCTTTTACTTTCATCCTGACCCTAATTACCACTTCTGAAGGGGTATGGTGTTTTTTGTATGCTTCTCATATGGGGGCAGTTTTTTGGAACCCATCAATAAGAAATTTTTTTGGAAAACTTGTCCCTTACTTGATGAGTCAGCCAACAATTAGAAAAATTATGTGGGGTTTGGGTGTCCAGCCTGACACATTAGAAAAGACCATGGCATGTGTTAATTTATACTTTGAGCTATGATACTTGGAACATTCTTGAGAATTACCGTTTGCCCCGTGTGGATATAAGACTAAAATGATCATAGGGGCAAGCAGTTGTGGGTAGTTTTATTTTCTGGGGTTGCTCTAATTTTTTTAATGAAGATGGTTCTTCTTACAGAATTTATATGCTTGTTTTATTTGATTTGATTAACCACCAATTTTAGGTATTAGACCTACCTAATGAGTTAAAAGGCGAACTTCCAAATCCATTCTATATTTCCAAGCTAGGAAACTCTCTTGTAATTTCAGGAAACCTCATTTTATATAAGAACTAATATATTTATGCGTCGTTGTTAGAAGTGGAAGGTGCTTTTGTAACATCTTGGAGAATGCTATTCATCATTCCATCCCCAAATGTGTCAAAACTAATTGGATTTACTAAAGAAAAAGAAGCAATTATTGAAGTTGAGAGCGGCCAACAAATGGTTCACTCATTACAAGTGTACGACTGATAACATCAAATATTTAATACTCTTATATGTCAAATTCTCGTGCTTATTGCCTTGCTTTATATCATTTTTATATGAATTCGGTACTTAATTCATTTTATTTTGAATTCAGGTAATTAAAGGTATTGGAGCGAAAAAAGGAGAGAAATGGCCAAAAATAGTACCAATACTAATTTATTTATTAGAAGTACTAAAATCATTGAATGGCTACTATATTTCTCCATGAAGCAGCTTATGAGCCAAGTGAAGAATAGTACCACTAATATATTATTTAGTAGGGGTACTATATTTTTATAGATGAATGTGATCGAAGGATTGCAAACTTAGAAGAATTATGGTGTAACCGTCCCACAGGAGTTGCGCCGTAATTAATTATTATAAGAAGATATAGATGCTGACTAAAGGTTACGGCATAACGCGTCGATGTAATTACGTTGTAACCAATTTTAATACCCAATGATGGAATGCTGCGTCAAAAAAATTACAGTGTAACTCGGTCGGTGGAGTTACACCGTAATGATGACTCATCACAGGGACTTATTATGTGAAAAAATTATAATGTTTCAAGGAAGGAGGGAAATTATAAATGAACTTCAGGGGCCAAACTCGTCAAAGGACCAAAGATCATATTTAGTATAAATATGACATCAAATTGATATCAAAATCTCATTCGATGCTTTCTGTTTGACGACGCACGAAACAAAAGAGGAGAAGAAAAAGAGCAGGTTGTTTGCCTGCTTGATTTGGGTATAGGCCACGGGATCCAACTAGAAGATTAGGAGCATGATTTTAGCATGATTTGTACATGATTCTGCAACTAGTAAAGTTCGATTTCAATTAATTATTTTTAATAATCTATTTGATCTCATCTTAATTTGTTGATGCTTGATATTTATTATGCTTAATTTTTGTTCTTGCCATTTAATTTGTTAATTATTCTTTGTTTATTTATTTTTAATCTCTTTGTCTGACCATGGTTTCGTTAGATATCCTTATAGCTTGTCATAGATCCTTTCATTCTAGTAATATTGAAAGGTAGTTTTAATTGTAGGAATCAACCCGATTATCGCCTTAATTACTCTAAATACTTAAAAAAGCACATGAACTCTTTTAGAGAGGGTTAGTAATTTATTTAGGTTATAGACAAGTATTTTGGATGGTTGGTACTTAATAGCTACAACCAGGATACTTTTATATTGAGACTTTTGAGAAATTGAGATCCTTGGTAGTATAGGACAGACCACGAATGTTAATTCGGATCTGTCGATATTAGAACACTAATAAAATGAGAATTAGACATTGCACTTGAGATCATGATAATTAAACATAGAATATTTAATTAGTTAAATTGGTTTATCTTCTTAGTAGTTTTCCACTATACCAATTCCCTTGACTGATAAAACAAATTTGATTCCTCTCATTTATTCTCTTACAATATAAACTACAAAACGTGACAACCATTTAAACTCAGATTTTAGACCATCCTCTTAGCTCTAAGGACGACCTCGGATTTACCAATCCTACACTACACACGATCGGGTTCTCTGCCCATTAGTGCATTGTAGACTATAGGTAAACGAGTATTATAAATTTAAAACTTGGTAATTAGTTAAAAGAAAATATGCATCAAGTTTTTGGCAGCGCTGCGAGGGAGCTAAATAGGTTTTAAATTTGAGTTTTGTATATATTTTATTCCTGTATATTTAATTTCTTAATATTTATTGTTTTCTTGCAAGAGCACAATCTACTCGTATCTTGTGTTTGATTTTTAGGAATCATGGAAATAGGGCCTGATATTAAGAACATGACGCTTAAGAGTACTTTAAGTATAATCTAAGGAATAGAAATGCAAATCATTGTGTGTGTGTGGTGTGTGTGTGTGTGTGTGTTGTAAGATAATATTTCGCTTCCCGGGACACGGGTTGCCGGAGCGATTCTCTTATACCCCCTTTTCTCACCGAGACAGTAGTATCACGAGGCTGTTTGAGTGTTTGTTTTCTCGCGCACTTATTACTACTAGAGATCGGTAGATGTCTGCGCACGATTCATACTTAGTCCGACAAGATGCGCTCGTACTACGTACTCTTCAAGCTGAACATTCATTTGTGTGATGAAGAATGCTAGATCACCTGCTTGAACCCACATATAAGAGCTGTACGCTGTGCTATAAATCGAGTACGTTTAGAGTTGTTCCGTGAGATGACAGCATAACATCCAGCTTGCTATATTAGCTGAAGTACAAGACGACTCAGCACAGTCGTAAAATCTGCTCAATCTTTTTTATTCCACCCCCTGTACTTTGCTAGACAATGAAAAAATAGTGAAATCTATCTGATCCTACGCATAACACTATGGTTTCACACCCCAAATTGTTAACGCCTCACTGTCTATCCACACACCCACACCACAAACATTATCCTCTAACATCTTATGGATAAGAAGGATTCGAATTCGATTGTGATCTTAGATGACATGTCAGAATAGGAGCTTAAAAACTGAGGCGAATGCGCGGCTCATAGAATTAGTTTTGGTATGGAGTGTGACAATAAGACATTAGGGATACGTTTCATGGAGTATAGTGGTATTTTCTTAAACTTTCCTATTTTTACGTATTGATGTAATTTCTAGTATTGTTAGGTAAATGCCTCCCCTTTTTATTTAAATTTGAATAGGATGTTGACTTGGAGAAAGAGGAGGCTCAGGTGGAAGATAATGATGATGATGGGGATACTTATGATATTTAGGATATTACGGTCGAGGACGTTGAACTGATTAGGCAATTTCTCACGCCTAACGTCCCTGATGAAAATTCGACCGATCAAGTAATCCAACCTTTTGATCTTTATAATCTATTCACATCCACACCATGAATGATGATTATGTATCACCGGTACTAAATCATTTTTTGGCATGACTTTTGGAAGAATTCGGAGACGAGATCTTGAATGTAACCATGGTTGACGAGGAGGCTAAATTTAATCCTACTAAGGATATAAAGGAGCTTGAAAGACTTCTCGCTAAAGATCCTCAGTCATATTTTACGGAAATACAGGTGCATTCAGTTAGCACTAAACCCGGGCCTTTCATTCATACTCAACCAATGAGTCCCTTATACGAAATATTTGAATCATATGAGTCATCAACCAAACCGTATAAGGTATATATGGAAATGAAATCTCCTTCCAGGTATGGTCTTAAATCATCATTTCCCTACTGTTGATAGAAATAATGCCTAAAAACATTATTAATATTTTTCACATCTTTACGTTTTGATAATCACAAAATATAAAAACGTTCAATGTAAAATTAAACGTAAATAAGTAATTAGTAGTAAATTTTCATTTCGAAAATTATATCACTTAAAGGTATGAATAAATAAATGCTTAATGCATTTTATGATCAAAGAAAATTTTTATTCAACCTCACACTTTTATAAAATGTTGTAAACATTTTTATAAATATTACAAAACATTTTCTACAATTAAAAGAAATATTTTATTCAAAATAAACATTTTGAAATTCAAATTTTTGGACCTAAAACGGCTAGAAAGTTCCAGAAAATTCCCCATACACAAAAGGACAAACTGGGGAGCGCCTAGTCTAGGGCGGCCCCCTTAAATACACGGGCAGCCCCCTTATCTTTAAGGGGACCACCCACCTATTTAAGGGGACCGCCCATAGGTAGACGCTCCTCCAGAATGTCCTATAAATACTGGATTGTTCCCCACTATTTTCTTACCTTTTGCACTTATTCTTTCTGATAAAAAATAGCCCACGCATCTTATTAAAATCCTTTGATCATTTAATCATAAAGCTTTGTTTTCAAGTGATCCAAGCTCAAATTCTCAAGTGCAAGAGAAGAATACTTCCATCATCAAGTGAAGAAGTATTACACCTTTGTGTGTTGTTGTAATCTTATTGCATCCATATCATAACTTGTAAATCTTGTAAAGTTGTGTAGTTGTTAGATTTAGGTGATTGTTGTAAGTATAGTTGGATCTTGGTAATTTTTCCTAGTAGTGTTAGTTAGGTGTGATTATAGTAGTGGCTTAGTGGAGTAGTGGTGTGAAGAAAACTAAGGTGTGAAGAAGTTGTGTAGTCGTGATCGAGTCATGAAGCAAAGTTGTGTAGTAAAGTTGTAAAGTTGTGGTAGATTGGTTCTAGCTATGATTAGAACTCGATATCTAGCTTAGTGTCAGAAATCAAGATAAGCCAAAGTTGTGTAAGGTTTTCTTCGCCATAAGAGAGCTTGTTGACATAGTGAAGAAAACTCTCTAGTTAGGTGCTCGAGGAGTGGAGTAGGGCGAAGAGGTGCTTCGTTGCCGAACCGCTATAAGTCCTCGCGTTGTGGTTTGATTGTTCTTACTCTTATCTCTTGTCTTACATTATTCTCTCATACTATCCTATTAATTGTTTAGATAAGTATATTGTTCATATTGTGCAAGTGTTGAATTCACATAAAGTCGAATCTAGAATTTTTATGAACACCATAAAACCTTAAATTAAAAACCGGTAATCTATTCAACCCCCCCTTCTAGTTTTCTAGAATTGGTATCAGAGCCACGTCAAACAAGATTTTTAAAATAAATTGTATTTTAAAACTTAAATCGATCTATGGAGTTGGAAAAATATTTAAAAGGGCAATCTATGCAAAGACCACCACTATTTGAAAGTGATGGATTTATTTATTCTAAAAATATATTCGAAACTTATGTGAAGTCAAAAGATCTAGATCATTGGCATGTTATTACCGATGGTGATTTTCCTCATATTCAAAATAATCCCGAAACTAAAAAGGATGAAGTTGTACATTTTCATAAACAAAACGATGATCTTAAAAAGAAACTTGCAAAAAATAATGAAGTTAAAATGGTAATTTATAATGCTTTGCCACGTAAAGAATACGAAAGAATTTTTATGTGTCAAACCGCAAAAGAAATTTGGGATACTTATTAAATCACTCCATAAGGTAATAATCAAGTCAAAGCAAACAAAATAGATCTTCTTGTTTCAACAATATAAACAATTTATGGGATGCCGGAAGAGGAGTCAATAGATAATGCATTTGCTAAATTTAACACTATTATTACTAGTCTAAAAGCACTTGATGAAGGTTTTTCTAGCAAGAATTGTGTTAGGAAATTTCTTAGGGCATTACATCCAAAATGGCGCGCGAAAGTCACGGCGATTGAAGAATCAAAGAATCTAACAACCTTACCTCTTGACGAACTAATTGGAAACTTGAAAGTTTATGAAGAAGTAATAAAGAAAGATTTCAAAATGGTCAAAGGCAAGAAAGAACAAAGTAGATCTCTTGCATTAAAGGTGAAAAAGGAAGTAAGTGATGAAGATAGCTCAAGCTCCGATAGTGAAGACGAAGAGAAGCTATGCCGTAAAGGAATTAAAGAAATTCCTTCAAGAGACAAGATAGATTTGTAAGACAACCATGAGCGATATAAAAACATTCAAAAGAATTAGAAATTATGGTTATGGTAAAAGTGAAAAGAAAAATGTTTAGATAAGGTGATCCAAATCACCTCATTGGAGAATGTTCAAAGCCGCCAAAGAACAACGATCAAAGAGCATTTATTAGAGGAGCATGGAGCGACAATGGAGAAGATGAAGTGGAAAAGACTAAAGATGAAACTTGTCTTGTAGCTCAAGCGCCCGATGAAATATGCTTAGGAATAAACTTGGAACCCGATGAGTGGATTAAAGATAGTGGATGCTCAAAACACATGACTGGTAATCGAAAGTTGTTTTCTTCATACAAAGCGTACAACGGAGGAAACGTTAATTTTGGAGCAACTATGCGCGGTTAAGATTATATGTCAAAGGTATGATTTCCTCAAGACGTCCCGTAATAAATAAAAATGATTGATCCGCGATAACTTAACATATAACTTGCTTAGTGTAGGTCAAATATGTGATAATAAATGCAAAGTAATATTTACCGAACACGATAGCGAAATAATCAAAGACGAAAAGGTTATAGGTAAAGGAATTAGGAAAGGAGGAATATATGTAATGAAACTAGGAAATAAACCGGAAGACAAAATATGCCTTTGCAACATTGCAAGAAACACCACACTATGGCATAGGAGATTAGGTCACGCTAATATGCAACTAATTCAATCAATAATCTAAAGAATTAGTTAGAAATCTACCCAAACTTAAATACGACCGACATTTTGTGATACTTGCAAAATTAGAAAGCAAGCTCTGCAAGTCACAAGCTAAAAATATAGTTATTTCAAAGATTTTATGTCAATTAGATATGTCACTTGAAATTATCATGAAACTTAAACTTGTCAAAATCTAATATACTGAAAAGCCAATGCCTAGGCAAACTACATCTCTCTGCTTTATTTCTTTAACCTTCAATGATGCCCGCTTGATACTGAGACAAAAATTGGTATCACATCGGTGTGAGATTGTGATTTGAAGATTTTTGAGAGCTTATTAGTGCTTGTTACGGCTTATTAAATATTATACAAAAGAGCTTATATTGATCACAATGCATCACAGGTTTAGGTTTGATTGATTATTCAAAACCGCTTATTACATAAAGTTGAGTTCTATAAAGTGATTATTGAGGCGTTGTAGAGCTTATTCATTGCTTATTCCAGTGTTTGGAGTGCTTATTGAGATCAGATTCTAGCTTATTTCGGTGTTACGGTTGAAAAACAAAAATTTTGAGGAATAATTAATGCTTATTTTGGTAAAGTTTAGCTTTGTTAAGGATCATTACGACTTTTCTAAAGTGGAAAACAAATTATTTGAGGTGTTAGGAGTGCTTATTATGGTTTTTGATAATTCACGTAAAAAACGGTTACTAATATCAAAACTTTTGGACAATATCGTTATTTTTACAACACGCTAGTTTCTATCATCATATCGCAATCCTCAATACTTCTAAAAAATATCGGTGTTTCTCAGAATATCACTACTTTATGCATTGAAAAGTATCGCAACTAACAATTACTGCTACTTTTTTCCATTGAAAAAGTTTATGAAATTTGCTATACTTTCAAGAGTTGCGACATTTTTAATAGTTGTGCAAAAAGTTCACATGTTAGGACCAGTTATGGTTGTGTTACGTTACATTTTGAAGGGGTATTTCGTGATCCTAATTTCAACGTAGGACGCACCTTTGCTCAAATGGTCAGCCTAGGGCCTTACTATCTTAACTGATTTCAATAAGCTGATCATAAGCATCCGTAAAGAGTCTGTTAAACTTTTAGCGTGCCCTATTTGTCTTGGAAAAAGAGTCAAATGTCGAGCCAAACAAGTTTCAATTCCTCAATATATCTCCTACCAAATATATGAAAAGAGACGAGGATAATCAGCATTTTGAGAGGCTGGAGTTAAGAAGACAAAAGATGCATTAAAGTCGTCCTAATTGTTGCGGATCAAAAGTCGTCCTAATTGAGCTTGATGAGATTTGGTTTTTATCAAAACGAGATGCTGTGGGCCAAGCCTGACGTACATTAAGGACATTGATTTTTATCTTATGCAGTCAACGAAGTTTATCTGCCATACTATTCCTTGGTGGACCATCGGGCTTTGGAGCACTGCCACTGGGCCCGTGGAGAGTGGCGGGAAGGAGGAGTCTTCCAGTGGTGCATTTCTGGGACTATGTGACACAGCTGTAAAATACCTAGGATCAGATTCTGTACCCATTGTTGCAGATGACTGGAGTAATGGCTCAAAACCGTGCATGCTTTCTGGTATTTAAATTAGCTGTCTCGATGCTGGCTTCAATTGCTTGAGGAAATTCATATTCAGCCACATCATGTTGATGTGCATGTCGTCTTCCACGTCAATTATCTTGTTCATTGCTTCGTTGATATGTGAAGCCAGTTTGTAACTAGATAAAAAAGAAAAACCAAAGGAAGGGAATTTTGTTAAAATGAAAGCAAAAAGTTGGCATATATTTTTAACCAGCAGTATAGATAAAAAAAATGTGTCAAGTTGCGAAGAAGCAAAATCAAGCAGTCAATAAAAAACTAAAGGCAGCGGTTTTGACCCATCTGCTTATGAATGAGTTGGTTTTGTTTGTGCTCTTTATCTCAATAAGATATTAAGGGGTAGATCTATCTATTTAAGTATTACAACCAGTTTTTATTAGAAGATTTACATGACTGTGGTATAAATATTATCAGCCTTTGAAGAAAGATGACTGTTATTTTAAGTATTTAGTTGGATAGTCAAAAAGCCCAAAGGCCAAAAAGAAGAGCAAAATCAGAGATGTCGTCCTCATAGGCCATTGACTATCTATTACCGGAGTCTTTCTCTCCGTCAAAGGGACTTGCCCCAATCTTTTGGAATAGTTGAAAGTCCTCTTCTAAGGGGATTTTCTTTTTTCTTATCAACATAGAGTTGAACTTAGCTGATGGTCGAGGGCTGGAATCGCAAGAAAACCCAGTCTCTAACTGAAAGTAACAGTATTTTACACGTCACATAGTTATAGAGAAAGAAAAAAATATATGTGTGGCCGTGTGGGTCACCACCACTACAGCTGTTTCAACCTGTACTAGAAAACGGCCCTTCTTAACGCTAACCATACAATCTGGTCACTTAATATTTACTTATTCGTCTTCTAGAAATTTGAGTAGATAAGAAGTCATACCTGCAGATTAGCTAGGTTGCAGTTTGAGTGTGTGCATGTGTGTGGCTAATGAACATAACAAGATCTACCAATCATGTATACCCTAGTTCCCTTTTACTAATAATTGACCTTCATTTCACCTTCGGACTTAAAAACAACAAACTTTTTGGAAAGGCAAGCTTCATCCTCACACAAAACATGCCCTTGTCGAAAATGAATCTGCAAACTACCAGCTTGATTAATTATACATAGGATAAACTCGATTTAAAATTGAGAAATAAGAAGGAAATCAACTATGAGAATAAAAAATTATAGAAACTGCTTAAAAAAAATCAAAAACGGATACACATTATCATCCGAAAAAACAACTTGCCTCCAAGTCTTCATAATTCTTGTAATACTCAAACTGGCAAGGATTTTGTCTGCATAATTCAAAAGTTAAACAGTCGTTTAGCTGCATATAGAAAAGGATGTGGGGAAAAAATTCCAGTTTCTTTTACCTTTTGCATATATGACAGGTAAAATGTTCAGTTGACATATGCATGTAAAGTTCATTATCCCCATAAAACGGGTCCTGCAGAATTCACATATAGGATGCCCCTGGAAGCCACCTCTGCCACTTTCAGATTCGTCAACTTCAGAGTCACCTGTGTTTATATGCTGCTTTAACTGTGCCTTGTTATATAACTTTTGTTCACAGATAAATACCTATACCTGATGTGTTCCAGATGTAAAAATATGAAATGATGTCAGACAACTATCACTAATAGTCTAATCTCAGAAAAATAGGTTAACTAATAATGTTATAATAATGATCAAGAAACACGAAGCTCATAAAGTAGTACAGATCTTGACAAGCTTTATAAGAAACATCAAATGATGTCTTTTTTTTCAGTTGGGCAAAAATAATAATACCAATTCACATCACCTTTTGACTAACTTTTTTGCTAAATAGCTGGTAAACTTATTATTTAACACCTTACAATATAAGTAAAGGTTCCTAAAATATTAGATCAGATGCAATTTTGACACCTATTACATGTTCATATTTTAGCTCTACTTGATTGTATTTGCTGCTACTCTTAGAAAGTTAACTTACAAACACAGAACCTATAAGGGACTTCTATCAAGAAGTTCAAGTTACAGACGACGAACATAGTGCTGAGAATGCTAATACTTTAGACACCAGATCTCTAAATATTTTTCTCGTACATAAACCAATGAGTTAACTTGCCCCTATAAAAGAGCCCTCATCCCATGTCCCTTACAGACCGTGTCCTCAAGTTCCCAGAATTTGCTAATTAGAAAAAAAGCCAAGATTCTTAGTTTTCAAGTTTCAATTTAATATGTAGATAAGATACAGAATCCACACTTGTCTGTAGTATTTTTCTCGTAATTTAATATGTGCTAATACTTTAGACACCAGATCTCTAAATATTTTTCTCGTACATAAACCAATGAGTTAACTTGCCCCTATAAAAGAGCCCTCATCCCATGTCCCTTACAGACCGTGTCCTCAAGTTCCCAGAATTTGCTAATTAGAAAAAAAGCCAAGATTCTTGGTTTTCAAGTTTCAATTTAATATGTAGATAAGATACAGAATCCACACTTGTCTGTAGTTTCGATTCATGAGGCTATTTGGCTCAAACCTTTTTTCCAGTATAGCAATAAGAGCATGGGAATATGCCATGTGATATATAATCAAGTAGTGTGTATGCACTTTGAAAATGTTTGCTGTGATGCAATGCTTGTGAAAACGGTTATAGTCTAGGGTAAAATATGCAACCTAGTTCCCTATAACCAATGCTCTGATACCAATCTGTAACACCCCCAAAAATGTGTCTCATCGGAAATGTGTCCGAGGGCGTTACTTCATAATACACAACACTAGATATAAGAGAACGACCTCTAAATGTGTCGTTTGTAAAGTAATCTCGTTGATTTCTATAAAATTAATATAACATTTGTCCCATAATTGCATCACAATGAAAAGCTTGAAAACAACCCAACAAGATTTGATCATCTGAATATAAGTAGAAATCCATAAATGAAATCTTGTCAGTTTTAGACTCCAGTGCACATCAAGTAAGCCAAGCATCTAATTCACCTGAGAAAAACATGCTTAAAAGTGTCAACATAAAGTTGGTGAGTTCATAGGTTTGTTTAAGTATAAATGTTGAACCAAGGTTCTGTAAAGTGTGTATGACCATTTAAAATCCTTAAATGTCCTTCCAAAATGTATGTATGATTTTTAGAAATCAAATAGTTGTAAAGTATGCATGACCATTTCAATCCCCAAATAGTCACAAAAATGTACGTATGAACGTTGAACCGCAATTGTTCAAAGCATGTATGATATTTATATATATATCACCAAAATGTTTCAAGTATGTATTGCCACTTTATTCAAGGCACAGTAAATATCCATGTGAGTATAAAACAATGATTACAATTACTCTAAGTTTATGAAACTGCGACGTAGACTTGTATGTATGCCACTTTATTCAAGGCACAGTAAGAGTGTACCCATCGTAGGTGTTCCCTCCAAGAACACCCGGGCATTAATGAAAATAATATGTACCCATCATAGGTGTCCCCTCCAAGAACACCCGGGCATTTATGAAAATATTCATGTGTATGTAATTGTTGGCCCTGAAGACTCAACCAATTGTATTCCGACATGTTATAACGTTCGTTTGCCCAGTGATAGCTAATCACCCGAACGGGGATTGTCAATCCCGAATAGATCTATTTCATAACATTCGCGCTCACCCTCCAAGTGATTTACAGTTCATGCACCCTAGCGGCTGAGAACACCACTAAACACACCCTCGGCTGCCGACCCAGATCCGAACGCACCTGTTGGGGTCAATGTACAAACCGAAACGTACCCTTTGTGCCGAGACCAAACCCACGCACCCTTACTGGCGGGACGAGCCAAACACACCCCCATGGGTGGTCTGTTAATCCAACGCACCCTTGTGGGTGTTCTTGACAAAACAAATGCACCCTGGTGGGTGACTCAGAAACCCAACGCACCCTTTGCTGGGCTGAGAAACCATACGCACCCTTGAGGGTGGCGTGGCTGTGGTGGTGGTGACGAGTGGCGCGTGGCGGCGCGTGAACTAGTAGATCGGGTAGATCGGTTGACGAGGAACATTTTGGGGGACTCAGGCAGGAAAAACGCCGGCAAAAGTTTTCCGGTGCCGACGGCGGCAGCGGTTGCCGGAGCGGGGCGGCGGAACTCGCCGGAAACTGGGGAGAGGGAGAGAGAGCATGTAATATGTTTATGTGTGTGTTATTTTTTATATAATGAAAAAAAATGTAAAACTTTTTGTATATATATAAAAAGTTTAAATCAAAGTGTAATGTGTATAATAGTTTAGGGTTAAAATTGTAATTATTACTTGAGGGACCGGAAGTGTAAATTTTTGTTAATTTGAACTACTTAACGGACGATTCAAAACACGAAACTTGCGCTATTGCGTTCCAAATAATTTTTCCCATAAAAACGAGTATTCACTCGGCTAATTTTCATAAACGTTTTATAAAAATTATTTAAAATGATTATTATTTATTTGTATATTTCCGGGAAACTTTGTCTGTAAAATGATCTATTACTCGAATATCTGCGTCTTCAACAAACGTTACTGAATAAAATGATGATAATTAATGAGAAATATTTTTTATTTTATAAAAAGGTGTAAATTAAATATAATTTAATTATTTCTTGTTTCTATAATCTTGCGAGGGCATTTCAGTCACTTTCTGATTGTTTTCGGGTCTCGGTCAAAACTAAAAAGTTATCAAGAATGTCGTTTTACATCAAATTGCTTTAGAGTCCGAATAATGAAAACGTGATAAATCAACTTAGGAATAACATATATCTCTTTTAAATATGTTCTGAAAATTACCGGTTAAGCGGTAATCGCTTTTATGTGACAATAAAAGACCAAAAGTCAAAAAGTCAAGTCAGAACAAAAAAGTCAAAGGGTAAAATAGTCATTTAAAAATTGAAAATTACCGGATGTTACAGTACCTACCCCTTAAAGAAATCTCGTCCCGATATTTAATCTGTGTTACCCGATTGTGTGACCAAGAAAAGATTTAAGTTTTAATAAACCGTTTCTAAACAAAACACTGATAACTTTATTCAGCAAAAATTCGGTGTTTCGACACTTCTCAATGTACCCGAAATTTTTGGCTAGGTTTGACCAGGATATTTAATCCATCAAAATAGGTATCTCAAAAATGTCATTACAGATCTTATGACTGATATAACCGCGTCATGAAGAAAGTCTCTTAATAGTGAAAACATCGAAGGAGAAATGTAGTCAGCTGAGTAATGTTCATAGACCAGTTTTTTGAATGGTTCCAGGACGAAGTCTCTTTTGTTTTTGATATCTGAATATCTGTAACGTTCGATGATTAATAATGGACGAGGCTAATTGAAGTAAGTATCCAACTTACTTAGGCAGTACTAGGATGTATCGCGACCTAAGTCTTCGTACTAGTGGCCCGTAATGAATAGTCCGACTATCTCTTTCGTCAATAGGTGTTTATCTGGTTTAAGAGGGTTGCATTACCTATTGGATAAAGTTGTACAAGCTGGGACCGCTCCAGGACCCAACAACAGCAACCATAACGACCATAACTATAACAATTGGTGATGGGATGCGAAGAGTGAGGACATTTCAAGAAATGATGTCCCTAAAATAAAGTTCAATCAAATGGGAGGAGCTCACGGAAGAGCTTATGTGATAGACGGCAGAATATGGTACTCAGTCGTTAGTTCGAGGAAGAATCAACTCTGTTAGTTCAAGTGTGTAACAAGTCTGTTAGTTCCACGAACTGTCGAGAATCGCGAGAAATACAACACAAAAGTATAACTTAAAATGAATAAGTAGTTCAGCGAGCCTTAAGATTTTTGCGGAGTGGCACGAACAACAAATGTGCATCTAACCTTTTAACGGATTCCGGTGATTATCGGGGTTCGAGTTCATACTCGTGTCATATTGGATACCATTAAGCCCACTCATTTATAATTCATTACTTACATAAAGGAGCGTCCTAATTTATGTAAGTAAGAAATGATAAACTTATGGTTCGGGGATTTACAATTTCTTTATTTAACTGAAGAGGCCTCCCAATCCTTTCAAATAAAGAGATTATAAATCGATCCCTACTTAAATAAAGTTCCGATGCAATACGCGTACTCCCTAACCTTCAAGTGGTTGATAACATGACGATGGCATGTGCTCTAATGAGCTGGGACCAGTGTTCCCAAACTCGTCTTCGAGACGGGGAGTAAAAACAAAATAAGGAAAATCAACCTATAGTTCAAATAGTTTAATGAGTACTGCGGTTTAGAGTAAACAAGGTAAAGTCTTTTATGAACAGAGTCAACATAGCAATTAACATATAAATCCTCCTATAACAGTCCCGCCTATACAATACTTGAATACTTAGAGTTATACATAAATCTCCATGTAAACAGAACTGTGACGGGCCCTTTGATAACATAGCAATTATCATATCAATCTCATATTACAAGACCCGCCCATTAAGAACTTGTAAAACTTAGATTTATACCATCATTCCATGTAAATAAAATTTTGACGGCCTCCAGTCAAACGATATTGTAATAAAGTTTATGAAGAAAATAATATCTTAGAGACCATTGTTTAACTACAATGTCCTGAGAACGAAATGAGCCATTGTGCAACCTCACAATGTCTAAAAAGTAAGATGAGACCATAGTATGACTCACAATGTCTGAGGTAATAATTGAGACCAGTGTGCAACTCCCCATGTCTTAAGAAATGTTTTAGTATTTATATACAATCACTCTTATATAATAAACCACGTATACGCAAAGGAATGTCAAGCATATTATATATATATATATATATATATATATATATATATATATATATATATATATATATATATATATATGTATGTCATGTAGCACTTACGGTAACAGTAACCAAAGCAGTAAGCAAGTATGTTATGTGCACTTGAAAATGTTTATTGTATGCAAGCTTTGTGAAAACGTTATAGTCTAGGTAAAACATGCAACCTAGATCCCTAAACCAGTGCTCTGATACCAATCTGTAACACCCCCAAAATTTTGTCGTAGCGGAAATGTGTCCGGGGGGGTTACTTCATAATACACAGCGCTAGATACAAGAGAACGACCTCTAAATCTTTCGTTTGAAAAGTAATCTCGTTGATTTCTTTGAAATTGATATAACATTTAATTGCATCACAATGAAAACTTGAAAACAACCCAACGAGATTTGATCATTTGTATGTAAGTAGTAATCCATGAATGAAATCTTGTCAAATTTAAACTCTAGTGCACATCAAATAATCCAAGCATCTATTCACCTGAGAAAAACATGCTTAAAAAGAGTCAACATAAAGTTGGTGAGTTCATAGATTTGTTTAAGTATAAATGTTGAACCAAGGTTCTGTAAAGTGTGTATGACCATTTAAATCCTTAAATGTCCTTCCAAAATGTATGTATGATTTTTGAAAATCAAATAGTTGTAAAGTATGCATGACCATTTCAATCCCCAAATAGTCACAAAAATGTACGTATAAACGTTGTACCGCAATTGTTCAAAGCATGTATGATATATATATATATATATATATATATATATATATATATATATATATATAAATATATATATATATATAATATATATAAAATCACCAGAATGGTTTCAAGTTATGAATTGCTACTTTATTCAAGGCACATTAAATATCCATGTTATATAAACAATGATACAATTACTCTAAGTTCATGAAACTGAGACGTAGACTTGTATGTATGCCACTTAATTCAAGGCACAATAAATACCATTGAGTATAAAACAATGATTACAATTACTCTAAAGTTCATGAACTGCTATGTAGACTTGTAATGTAATGACCACTTTATTCAAGCACAGTAAGAGTGTACCCCATACGTAGTGTTCCCCTCCAAGAACACCCTGCATTAATGAAAATAAAGTGTACCCATCATAGGAGTCCCCTCCAAGAACCCCGGGCATTAATGAAAATAATAGTACCCATCATAGGTGTCCACTCCCGAGAACACTCAGGCCATTTCTAAAAATATTCATGTGAATGTAATTGTATGGCCCTGAAGTCACAACCATCGTGTTCCACATGTTATAACGTCGTTTGCCCCAGTATACAATCACCCAAACGGGGATTGTCAATCCCGAATAGATCTATTTCATAACATTCACGCTCACCTTCTAAGTGATTTACAGTTCAACCAACCTAAGCTAACCATAATCATTCGAGTAAAAGTATAGTTGTTGCGTCCATAAGTAAAAACCAATATTGTATCTCACCGTGAGATATGCATATGAGTGTATAACCAAGTTATAGCTAGTGTTCACGCCCAAAAATCAAACCAAGTATTGTATCTCATCGCGAGATATATAAATAAATACGTAAACTAATTTGTAATCAACCATGTAAATGCATTTATAAACAAGCATGTTCTCACCCTAAAAATATATGTAAAACCAGTAAAAACAAGGGGGCTGTAAACTCACCATATCCTTTAAAAGCAATCACATTGTTATAAGATAACCGAGCAAGTAAAAGAGTTTATAGACAAGCATGCATCCCCCTCGCGGGTTTATAAAACATTCAAAAGAAGTAAAACGTGGGGCTATAAACTCACCTTGATGATGTAGAACGATTGACAGATGGGCATCTAATATGCACAACACAAACGGAAGACGAAGCGGCTCGATCAAGAAGTTGCGGCTTAACTTAACTGCTAAGTCCCACTAGCCTAGGATAATGAATTTGGGTTTCCCGATGGATAGTCACCTCAACGCGTCACGTTGATAATGGATTTAGGTTTCCAAGTTGTAATGGTTTGGTGGTTGGTTAAATAAAATAAATCAAAAGTAACGCAATGTATGTAATATATCCCGTATATATTACATATGAAAAATATGTCAAGTGTATAATTCATACTGTGAATTATATAATAAAGAAACCCAATCAAATAAATAATCGAGGTATATAATACTTTGTAAGTATCAAATAAGAAACGTGAGAAAAAGATTTGAATAGAACATTTCGACACGTGTTCGTAAATCACCAATTTAACCAATAGAAAGTTCTTGTATAAAAGTAAACTCACGTCTTAAAGTTATGAATTAAACAAACGATGTTTGGAAAGCTTTTACAAAAGTTATGATTTTACCTTCTAGTCAGGAATTTATAAAAATAATATTTTATAAATTAATCTTTGTCTTATTGATGGATCGTAGCTAAAATCGTTGTCTCACTTGTAAAAGTATAGTTTTTGTTCGTGGTCGGATTATCGTATAGTTATATTTTAGTATATTTTTAAAATATAACTTAGTTGCTTTTACCGACTTTAAAATAGTAAAAGTTTTAGTAAAACATTACTAAGTATAGAATTTTTAAATGACCTTCTCGGTTATATAACGTTTCCTCATATTTATAAAACTTAACGTTTTTCCACTTTTCAACAAACCGCGTGTTGCAAAATATCTACGTGTTTTAAATATATGTTTATATATATTTATAACTAAACAAAGTAATAAATATCATATTTATTTAACCATTAACCACCATTTTAGTTTCGATTTATGATTTATATATCTCATGTTATATTTATTAGTCAATTGCATAAACCAAATGAACCCTTATTGTTGTTTCGGTTAAACAAAACGCGCCCTTTGTTCATCTTTGTTAAGCCAAACGCACCCTTTGTGCATTTCCGATAAACCAAACATCCCTTTATGCAAATCTGTCCAACCAAACGCACCCTTGTGCGGCGACTGCCCAACCAAACATACCCCTTGTGCAATTCTGCATAACTAAACGCACCCTTTGTGGTTTTTATCAACACCAAACGCACCCGTGTGCAGTAACAGCCAACCAAACGCACCCTATGGGCTGTTTAACAGACAAACGCGCCCTCTCGGGGTGTATACCACAAAACCAAACACACCCTTTTGGTCATATAGAAAACCAAAACGCACCCCTATATTATGGAAACCACAACCCAACGCACCCTTTGGCTGTTGTGACACAAACCAAACGCTATCCTAATCTGGTGACCGAACCAACCGCACCCTTATGGTGTTGTATACAACAAACAAACGCACCCGCTGCGTTTTTTTGTCAAACCAAACCAACGCACCCTTTGGGTGGCTGTTACAATACCAAACGCACCCTCGGTGGTGGTTGTTCATGAAACCAAACGCACCCTTGCCGGTGCAAAACTAAACCAACGCACCTCTGTTGGTGACTAATGGAACCAAACGCAGCCCTTACTGCTATAAAAACCCAACGCACCCTTGTTGATTATACAAAACCGAACGCACCCTTGCTGTGGTGACGCGTCGGTGGTGATGCGATGGCGTCGACAATGATAAGGATGGGGGTGGAGGCGTGAGGGTGTCGTCGTGGTGGTAGTGGGGGCTGTCGTGGGACAGCAGCCGCGAGGGGGGGGGGGGAGGGGGGGGGAGGGGGGGGGGAGGGGAGAGGGGGGGGGTGTGGGGGGGGGGGGGGGAGGGGATTGGACGAAAGGGAGGGGGGGGGGGGGGGGGGGGGGGAAAGAAGGGGGGGGAAAGGGAAGGGGGGGGGGGGAGGGGGGGAAGGGGAGGGGGGGGGGGGGGGGGAGGGGGGGGAGGGGGGGGGGGGAGAGGGGAGGGGGGGGAGGGGGGGTGGGGGGGGGGGGCGGGGGGGGTGGGGGGGGGGGGGGGGGGGGGGGGGGGGGGGGGGGGGGGGGGGGGGTGGGGGACGGGGGGGGGGGGGGGGGGGGAGGGGGGGGGGGGGGGGATGGGGGGGGGGGGGGGGTGGTGGGAGGGGGGAGGGGGGGGGGGTGGGGGGGGGGGGGGGGGGGGGGAGGTGGGGGGGGGGGGGGCGGTGGGGCGGGGGGAGGGGGGGGGGGTGGGGGGGGGGGTGGGGTTGGGGTGGGGGGGGGGGGGGGGGGGGGGTGGGGGGAGGGGTGGGGGGGGGGCGGGAGGGGGGGGGGGTGGGGAGAGTGTGTGGGGGGGGGGGGGGGGGGGGGGCGGGGGGGCAGAAGGGGGGGGGGGGGGGGTGGGGGGGGGGGGGGGGGGATTGGTGTGGGAGGGGGGGGGGGGGGGGGGGGGTGGGAGGGGGTGGGGGGGGGGGGGGGGGGGAGGGGGAGGGGGAGGGGGGGGGGAGGGGGAGGGGGGGAGGGGGGAGAGGGTGGGGGAGGGGGGAGGTGTGGGTGGGGAGGGGCTGGGGAGGGATGGGGGTGGGGGGGGTGGGGAGGGGTGGGCAGGGGGGAGGGGTAGGGGGGTGGCGGGCGAGGGGGGGGGGGGGGGGGAGGGGGGGGGGGGGGGGGAGAGGGGGGGGAGGGAAGGGGGGGGGGGGGGGGGGGGGAGGGGGGGGGGGGAGTGGGGGGGGGGGGGGGGTGGGGGGGGGGGGGGGGGTGGGGATGGGTGGGGGGGGGAAGGGGGGGTGGAGGGGGGGGTGGGGGGGGGGGGGGGGGGGGGGGGGGGGGGGGGGGGGGGGGGGGGGCGGGGGGTGGGGGGTGGGGGGGGGGGGGGGGGGGGGGGGGGGGGGGGGGGGCAGGGGGGGGGGGGGGGGGGGGGGGGGGGGGGCGGGGGGGGGGGGGGGGGGGGGGGGGGGGGGGTGGCGGGGGTGGGGGGAAGGGGGGGAGGGGTGGGGGGGCGGGGGGGGGGGGGGGGGGGTTGGGGGGGGGAGGAAGGGGGGGAGGGGGGGGGGGCGGGGGGGGGAGGGGGGGAGGGGAGGAGGGGGGGGGGGGGGGGGGGGGGGGGCGACGCACCCTTTGTGACATACTCGAACCGAACGCACCCTTTATTGATAAACCCACACCGAACGGACCTTATGTGGTGGTGGGTGGTGCGGCGGTGGTGGTAGAGGGGGGGGGGGGGCTGTCGTGGATCAGCAGCCGGAGGGGGGGAAGAAAATGGCGCGTGGCGGCGAGTGGCCTTGGGGATCGGATAGATCGAGTGACGAGGATAAATTTTGGTTTCAGCCGGAACGCTCGCCGAAAAAGTTTTCCGGCGGCGGCTGGCTAGAGTAGGGAGGGGATGGCCGGAATTTTTGAGAGAGAAGAGAGTGTGATATATATGTTTGTGTGTGTGTTTATTTGATGGAAACGAAAGAATATAAAACTTTTTATATTTATATTAAAAACTTTTAAATAATTGTGACAAGTATTAATAAGTTTGGGGTTCATTTTGTAATTATTTTCCAGGGACTAAAACTGTAATTGTTGAGAAACTTTTATAAAATATTGGTTCGGGACTCATTTTGGCGACTTAACGGATGTTTCAAAATACGAAACTTGCGCCATTGTTTTCCAAATCATTTTTCTAATAAAAATGAGTATTTACTTGATAATATTTCATAAATATTTTTATAACATTTAAAATAAATATTTGTTTTTTATTTTGTGACCCGGTTATGCCTTCCGAAAATATCAATGAATTTTAACTCGAATATTCGCGTCATCAACAAACGCTTTTGAATAAAATGTTAAATGATTTTATTTAATATTTTTATTAAATAAATAGTGATAATTAAAAATTAAATTTAATTATTTTGGTGTCGGCACGCGCTGTGTGCAGCTTTTAAAACTTTGCGATGTTGTTTTAGCCCTTTTCTGTTTACTTCCAAGTCTCGGTTAAAACGGAAAAGTTGTCCGAAATATCGTTTTACATCAAATTGCTTTAGAGTCCGAGTTGTGAAAATGTGATTTAGTGGTTCGTTTTCGATACGTCAGCTTATAAATAACATATATCTTTTTCGTTTTCGAGCCAAATAAGTTAAAAATAACTTCCACTTGAGAAATATAATAATAAATATGATTTATTATTTGAAATACGTTCCAAAAAATTTACCGGCCACGCAGTAATTGCTTTTATTTAGACAACAAAACGTCAAAAGTCAAAAAGTCAATTCGGACCCAAAAAGTCAAAGGGTAAGATAGTTATTTAAAAATTCTGAAAATTGCCGGATGTTACAGCACCTACCCCTTAAAGAAATCTCGTCCCGAGATTAAATTTGTGTTAACCGTTCTGTGTGACCAAGAAAAGATTTAAGATTTAATAAACCCGTTCTAAACAAGACGCTGATAACTTTATTTAGCAAAATTAAATGTTTCGACACTTCTCCATATACTAAAAATTTTGGCTAAGTTTGACCAGGATATTTAATCCATTAAAATAAGCGTCTCAAAAGTATCATTACAGTTCTTATGACTGATATAACCGCGTTATAAAGAAGGTTTCATAATATTGAAAACATCGAAGAAGATAGTGTAGTCGCGTGAATATGTTGGTATAAGTTTTTGGATGTCCGAGGACGGAGTCTCGTTTCTGATATCTGTAACGTTCGATGATTCACATCGGCGTGGATTATGGATGTAAGTACCCAACTTAGTTAGCAGTACTAGGAAGTATCGCGACCTAAGTCTTCGTACTAGTGGCCCGAAATGAATAGCTCGACTATCTCTTTTGTCGATAGGTGTTTATCTGATTTACGGGGTTTGCATCCTTAATTGGATGAAGTTGTACCAGTTGGGACCCTCCAGGACCCAACAGCAGCGACCATAACCTCAATACTATAACAAATGGTGATGTGATGCCGAGAATGAGGACATTTCGAGAAACAATATTCCCAGAATAAAGTTTAACAAATGGGAGGAGCTCGCGGAAGAGCTTATGCGACAGACGGCGGATTATGGTACTCAATCGTTAGATCGAGGATGAATCAACTCCATTAGCTCAAGTGTGTGTAACAAGTCTGTTAGTTCCACGAATCAGTTCGTGATCGCAAGGATTGGCAACGGCAAAAGTGATAACTTAAGTATGAGATAAGGTAGTTCCAAGCGAGGCCTTAAGATTCTGCTGAGTGGTAAGGCACGATTGTGCTTCTAAACCCTTCTAACGGATTCCGGTGATTATCGGGTTCGAGTTCATACTCGTCTCATATCGGATACCATTAAGCCCACTCATTTATAATTTATTATTTGCATAAAGAAGCGTCCCAATTTATGTAAATAATGAATTGATAAACTTATGGTTCGGTGATTTACAATTTATTTATTTAAATGAAGAGGCGTCCCAATCCTTTCAAATAAATAGATTATAAATCATCCTACTTAATAATTCCCGATGCAATACGCGTACTCACATAATCCCCAAGGTGATGGATGACATGACGATGCATGTGCTCTAATGAGTATGGGACGAGTGTTCCAAACTCGCCTTTGGAGACTCCAGCATGTCAATTTGCATCAACAACCACAACATATCAGCATGATTTTTGCCATTTTTCACTTTGAATTTTCTAATTTTCTTGAGAAGTTTTATAAAACCTTTTATCTAGGTTGATTTTAGTAAACTAGGTTAGCTTATCTTCAAAATCTCAGCTTATAAAGTTTGATAATAAGCTTTCTAGCTTATGTGAAAAAAGCTCTAAAACAGTTTCACTAGAACTAGCACTTTCTCATGTCAATTTTCTTTCTAATTTTGTTAAGCATAGGTAAATTTTAGTTTAAAATCCTCTAGTACACATCTTAGGCATTAATAAGCATCTTCTGTTTTTAAGTTTCACCTAGAAATAAAGCTGGGAATAACCTAAATCCAAACACCTAAACCCCTACTTCTGTACAGAAAAACTTACAGCTTATTCTAGCCTAGTCTTGGTCTAAAGTTGAAGTGCCTTTTATTTAAAGTCTGTTAGAATAACTGTTCTATAACTTTGTAGTTTTAAGTTTTTGATAATTCTCAATTTTTAATAAGCCAAAAATAAGCAATAAGCTAGGGTCTGTTTAGTATTTTTCTCATAGTTAAGGGGTACCCGTTTTCTCTATAGTGTAAAATTTCCCTAGTTACCCCGCCTACCCTGTTCTTTCCTTTCTCTACCAATTCTACATCCTTTCTTAATAAATAAAATAGATTTAATATTTTAGTTTTTAGTTTAAATAATTAGGGTTTATAGTTTTAATTACATAAATTAGGGTTCAATTGAGTTATAAAATTTAGGGCTTTTGTTTCTATTAAATTTCTGCACTCTTTTAGCATATTAAAACCATTTTTCTATATTTTTCCAGTTAAATTTGTATTTTCTAGCAATTAAAATAGATTTTAGTTATTACTTTTTCTTATAAAAATCATAAAAAATCCAAAAATAGTTGAAAAATTAAAATTCTTTTTGCATTAATTTTCATTTTAAATCTAGTATTTTTGAAAAATAAAAGAAAAATTTTAGTGTTAATTTTTAGAAAAAGTTTATTTTTGTTAATTAATTAAATCTTAGAAAAATCATAAAAAATCCAAAAATTAATAAAAAAATATTTTTCTTTTTTATAAAATTTTCTTTTGTCATTTAGTGTCTAGGAAAAATATAAAATTTAGTGTAGGCTTAATTTTTCTTAAATTTCAGTCTTAGACCCGTTTTACCCGGTGCGTTTTACCGTTTCTTTTCGTTTTACATTCAAACGACCTCCGTTTTAGTTCTAGTTTTCTTTATTTTTCAAATTAACTTAATTAGAATTTAATTTTGATTTTTAATTTAATTTAGCATTTATTTTCTTAATTTTTAGTATTTAGGTTTCCCGATACCTGATTCTGTTCCCCGTATTTTAGTATAGATTTAATTTTAGGATTTCCCTATAACTAATTTTGTTTCCCGTAGTTTTTAAGATCCCCATTTCCTATATCTGTTTCCCGTAGATTAAATTAGGTTTTATTTAATTAATTTTAGTTGTAACTATATCAGTGTTTCCATCATATCTAAATATTCTCCATCATTCAATTTCTCATCAAACCAGGATTACTTTCAATTGCAGCCTCGTTGGGACATACGACCCGGGAATATCTCTTCCGGAATCTTTTTATAATTGATTCTTATATATTTAATCTCTTTGTGTAGATTTTGACCTTTTGCCTTGGTTAAGGGCATTTGGTTGAGATTTGCATTTGTGTTATTTTATATATATATACTATTCAACGAATCAATAATCAAAGAGCCCCCGTTTGTCCCTAAAAGTAAGGATAATGAAATTGCCCCTGTTGGTCCCTAACCTGAGCATTGTAACTTAAATTGACTTGTAAAAGTCAAACTTATTGATACATCAACATACAAAGTAGTCATCGCTAAAGAACAACACAAAACTACGCAATGCTGTAAAAGCTAAGATTTAATGATATTACTTTATTGTCAATAACATACAAAAGAACAATACAAACACAATAGAATAACAAAATCATCCATTTAAAGGTTCTTCATAGCTTCAACAAATTCCTTTTTTTCAAATGTACGCATTTGAGTTTCGGTGATGTGCAGCATTAATCGTTGGCGCATTTTCATCTCGCGATGTTCAACTTCCTTAAAAAAAGTAACAGCTTTCCATGCACGAATACCCTTTTTAACCTTTAACTCGTCAATAATTCCCTGCCTTTTTTCAAAATTTTGTCAAGATCTTTCACAACGTCCAACAATTTTTGTGCTATTAGATTGTCGTTCGTAACCTCCCTTTCCATTTGCACAACCCACATATGAGCATAATTTTTAGATTTTGTGGCTTGTTGTAGTTCTTCTAGATAACCAACTGTTTCTAAACCGTAAACATCCATATTTGAAGTTTCTACGCGTTTGCGTTTTATGATATTTTGGAATACGAGACTCGTGATCTAGCTTAGTGCTTTATATAAGAGTTTGTGTTAAGGGTTACGATGTTTCATAATCGTGAACGGTCAAATGTCGTTTCATTATCAACCGTTAATATGAAGAGTTAGGATGTTTCTTTCGTCCCTAAACTATTTATTACTATTACATACTTGGTCCCTAAACTAAGTGTTCAAGCCAATTCTACAAATTAAATGCGATGTATCGAGCCGTGTGAGAAACAGTCAAATGCATTGCAACTAATTATTACAGTACACGTCTTGCATTTGGACCGTCAATTGCATTAAATTTCCTTTGTTGATATTTAAGGGGTGATACCCCATATCGTTTGCATACCTAAAAACATTTTCAACTCAAAAACATAAACAAAAAAATGGCTAACTTCCCACGACTAGATGAACTTGTGGTAGTTGCTAATTTTAAGGGGTTGTTTAATGGGATGTTGGCGTACTTTGATCGGGAAAATGGAAAAGATCTTGAATTTGCAAATGGTCTCCACAACTTACGGGCTGAGTTGCTTGAGCGTACAAACGAAATGTAACTGTTTATAACTAAACTGGAGGGCTTGTGTCCATCAGTCATGATGTACAAGATTCTAAAGTTTCTAAACAAGGTTCAAAATAATGATCTTATTCAGTTGTTAGAGCTTAGGAAAATGATTGTAGGAACATATCGGCAGGTGTCAAGAAAGATGCTTTGATTGAGACAATCAGGTCTCTGTAGAAGTCTTGCTTGTGTCAATCTTTTGTTCTTAGTTTATTAGATTTTGTGGTATGTCCAAAATCTATATTTTTGTAAAAAATCCATTTTAATATATTATGGTTTCTTAATTTTATGTCTTTATTTGATGTAATGATTTTCACAAAACTGTCCAGCCTTATGGCAACGTTTATATGTGGACAAACATTTCTGAGTATGTGTCCAAGCCGTGCAGCTATTACAACCAAGTAAGCTCCCAATTTCGTACCTCAAATGGTTGCAAATATATTAGACCTCGGGTTTTCCACCGTTCAGCTTTCTCAGCTAATAATGCTAAAAATTTCCAACTGGAGGGGGGGGGGGGGGGGGGGGGGGGGGGTGGGGGGGGGATGGGGCGGGGGGGGGGGGGGGGGGGGGGCGGGGGGGGGGGGGGGGCGGGAGTGGGGGGGGGGGGGGGTGGGGGGGGGGGGGGGGGGGGGGGGGGGGGGGGGGTGGGGGGTGGGGGGGGTGTGTGGTGGGAGGGGGTGGGGGGGGGGGGGGGGGGGGGTGGGGGGGGGGGGGGGGGGGGGGGGGGAATAACTTTTAACCAAAACGGGAGAGTAATTGCAACCAAACAGAGTGAAATTTCTTAACAGTCCATTTCAGTCTGAATCAACTTCATTGACCAGGTTATTCAGTCTCCAGCTTATCAAGCCCCGTTCATAGGACAACAGTGTCACAAGAACGATTTTGGACAACTACGTCAAGGCTAATGAATGATATCATGAGAAACATGCCAAATAACCTCCCAACTGGGTAGAGCATGCAGTCGAAACAAACAAATTGAATAATCAATGGCATATTGATCTGATATGTTGGCTAAGTTTGTAACTGCCAATACCGCTTTCTTAATTCAGGGTCAGGGAACTCCCTGGTAACACAATTACTAACTAGACGAGACTTAAAGGGTATTATACCCGAAGCGGTGGTTGCTATCAAGGACTCCAATTTACTTCTTCAGTAGTGAAAGGCCCAATACCGAGGGTGACAAAGGACCAAGTGCACCTTTCTTGCTCACAAGATTACCGCAACCCCGTCCAACCTGGTAGATCCTGAACAATCACAATCAGTTTTTGAGCTGTTGTGCTCCTTGTTGTTGCTACGTGCCAAATACTAAACCTTCAGTTTCTCTTCCATATCCTTCGAGGCGTGATAATGAAAAGAGCTCGTAATTCAAGTATTGAACAAATCGACAAATTCTAAGAAATCTTCAAAGAGATGCGTTTGAGATTAGCATTCACGGATGCTCTTTGTTTTAAATGACCAAATTCGCCTCGATCTAAGAACCTTACTTGGGAATAAAGAGAAACTTATGAAGTGGCTCGAATTCCATTGAACCCTGTCTAGCCTCGAACTTCGATTGAAGATCATTGTTCGGCGGTCTATCTTGAACCAAAGTTACAGAAACTGGAGACCCGGCAAGCTTCTGATTCCTGTGCAGATTTCCAGGGATGGATGATATGCTTAGCATCTAGCCGATCTCGGTGCTAGCATTAATCTAATGCCATTTTCCGTATGTGGAAAATGCTTTTTCACTTTCCTAATCTTACGCCACTTGATGACACCTCGAATGGCGGATATCGATCAATATTTAAACCAATGGGAATATGCAAAAGACTTCTCCGTTAAAGTTAGTGTGTTTTCACTTTCCTAGCAGCACTTTGTGGTTGTAGATTTTGAAGCCCAGACCCCTGAGTCCTTTAATTCTCGGGAGATGCTTCTTAAAAACCAGTGTGCTTTGATTGATGTGCACAAGGGTGAATTAAACTCTTAGATTAGGAAGGAAGCCATTCACTAACAACTTGGAATCAGATTCGAGTACTCAGCCAATTACACTCACATACGGCAAAACAAGATTGACGTCATTGATTTGGCTCTGTGAGGCAATACTCTCAAGAAGTTTTGGTTTTACTGTTATAATGCAGTGGAAATTCCACTCCGTATTATGATCAATTGTTGCTACTTCTTCTCTACTAATCATTTGGGGCTAGTGATTCCTGCTTCCTCGAAGAAGTCGACTCTTTATTAGTCTAGCAGATGATCGGATTGTCAGCATAAAATCATTCTACTATGATCTGAGAGGGGACATCCTGCTCTAGAAAGCTATTTTGAAAGTGAACCAGCACCCCCACTTCCAGTCATAAACAATATATGCCTGGAGGTAGGAAAGAGCTCAACTTGTGAAGGCTAAAACCATTGAAACTTGTTCAATGAACTCCCGGGTTTTGAAATTAAGGGACTTGCCTCCCCATCTCGAGTATGTTTTTTGGAGGGCGACAACAAGTTGCCCGTCATTATTGTAATGGTTGGATGTTGAGGATAATTCGCTCTCGTAAAGGTGCTAAAGGCCACAGCGAGCTCTCGCTTGGAAATTTCTGATTTCAGGGTATCAACCGGAATTTTGTACACAAGATTTCTTATGGAAGAAGACTATGCACCAGCAGTCCAACATTAAGACGAGTAAATCAAATCGATGTTATTAAAGGAGGTTGAAAAACTTCTCGAAGCTGGATTGATTTACCCTATCTCGACCGTCCCTGGGTTAGCACCATTGGTAATTGTTGTACCAAAGAGGGAGGATTAAATGTGGTATATGAACGAGGCAAATGAGTTGATTCCAACACGTTGGGTTACCGGCTGGCGGGTAGGCATGACTATAGTAATTAATGAAGCACTGCAAAGACGCACTTGCCCTCTACCGTTTCATGGACCAAAATGCTGAGAGATTAGCCGGGACAATGAATATACGTTTCCTCGATGGTTTCTATCCGGGTTATTTCCAATTCCCATTGACCCCCGTGATAAGGAAAAGACTATTTTACTTGCCCATACGGAAACGTTTGCCTACCGTCGCATGGACTTTGGCTTATGCAATGCTCCCAGGCAGTGTTCACGATGTATGTTAGCAAGATTTCATGACATGTTGAGGAAAGCGATGGAAGTCTTTATGGAGATTCTCGGTCTTTGGGAAATTCATTCCAAAACTTGCCTTTCCCGTTTAGACCACATGCTTCAAAGGTGTGGAAGACACCAACTTAAGTCTTAATTGGTGGAAGAGCCATTTTATGGTCAAAGAGGGCATTGTCCTCGGCCATAAGATTTCTAAGGAAAGGGATTGAGGTTGGACAAAGCCAAATTCGTTGTCATTGCAAAATTACTCATCACCACACCGACAATGGAAATTAGGAGTTTTCTCGGTCATGCCGGATTTTACGGCGGTTCATTCCGGATTTCTCAAAAACATCCGACCCAATTGACCATCTCCTTGAGGCGAAAAGACTCCATTATCTTTTCCGATGACTGCTTCGAGCTTGCCAATCTACATTGAAAGATAGACTTACGGAAGCTCCAATCTTGATTGCTCCAACAGGGACTTCCATTTGAGCTTTTATGTGCGATGCAAGCGATTTCGCTAGTGTGCAGTTAGTTTTGGGCAACGGCATGAGGAAACATTTCGGCTATCACTCATGTAGTAAGCTTGATTGAAGCACAACGAAACTACATACGACAGAAAAAGAAACAGCCATAGTGTTGCTTGCGAGAAATTCAGGTCTTTACCTCATCATTTGAACAAAAGCATAGTGCATACCGACCATTCCGCCCTTTAAGTATTCTTTGCAAAAAAGGATGCCAAGGCGTGATTGCTCCGAGGGTTCTCCTCCTCAAGAATTTGACTTCAAAGTTATTGCTATAACAGGCAGCCTGGAGCAATCCTCGGCATGATCCGATCAATCTGTAGATGGAAACAGTATGAAAACGTCATGATCCTAAAGAGATTAAATGAAAGTTTTCTCTTGAGACGTTAAATATGTGACCTTTCGTGGAGATTTAGAACCCGTGGTATTTGACCGACTTTGCAAATTTACACGCGGGGAATTCGTTGTGAAGGGCATTTGTCAACCCACGAAGAATAGTTCCTTCAAGACGTTGAACATTATTTTTGGGATGACCCCTTCTTGGTTTAAAATTTGTGCGGATCAAGAGTGGATCATGCGGATGTGTGCACGGCAAGGAAGTCTGAACTTTCTCGAGCTTTGCACAATGGGACCCACGGGGGACATTCATGAGTTGCAAACCTACAGCAAAAGATCTGTGGACTACCGGTTTTTCTGGCCCCCATCTATAAAGATGCCCACGAAGTTTGTCAAGAACTGTGACTCGTGCCAACGTCAAGGAAAAAACTTCACAACGTGAATGAGCTGCCCTCAAAAACTCCATCAGTTTGTGAAAAAAATCTTTGACATGTGGGGCATCGACTTTATTGGGCTCGTTCCAGTCTTCACGAGTAATTCTGGGATACATAGTATATTCTAGTGGCAGTCGATATTGTTCAAAATGGGTTGAAGCGAAAGCGCTCCCCACAATGATGCCCGAGTAGTTTGCAAATTTCTGAAAACTCTCTTCGCCAGATTTGGTGCTCCCGTGCAATAATAAGGTGAGCGCGGAACCATTTTTGTCAATGACCAGTTTGCAAAGGGTCTATTGCAGACAATATGGAGTACTCACGTTCTCCACCGCGTGGGGATTATCACCAAAAACAAGTTGGGCAAGTGGATAGTATCAAAATCGTGCTTGAAAAAGAATCCTTGAAAGGACCATAGGTGAAAAACCGTGCCTCTGGTCGGACAAACTAGATGCTGACTATGGGCCTTCCGCAACGCTTACAAAACACCCTCGGGTGTAACTTCCTTCAATAAAAAAAAAGCTTGAGCTATGGAAAGGCATGCCATCTTGCGATCGAGCTTGAGCACAAGCCTACGGGCCTTAAAGCTAAGCAACTTCGATCTGTAATTAGGGTGATCACCGGGAAAGTTCAAACTCAAAGAACTTAAATGAATTCGTTGATCATTGCCTATGAGAAACTCTTTGATCTATAGGCAAAACAAAGAGGCTCCATGACTCCAAGATCAAAAACCGTGTTATTACAACATCGAGTTGAACGAGTCCTCCTCCTTTAATTCAGATTAACGATGTTCTAGGGCAAACTAAAATCCCGTTGGAAGGCCCTTTCACCATCACTGGTATTTCGTTACGGCACTGTTTGCTTTCTCAAGCCACGGGCCATATTTTCAAAAAGTGATATGGTTCATCGCGGTCAAGCATACTTTGGGAGGGAACGTACCACACTTGGTAGTTCCAGCTCTCCAAAATTTCCCCATGGATCATCTAAATCCTTGTGACGGGTTCAAGCATCGCGACCCTAAACAAAGCGCTTCGTGGGAGGCACCCCATGCTTATCCGTAGTTGTAATAATAGCTGGTGTTGTTGTGTAAGATCGCTTCGTCTTTTACATTACTGTGTTTCCATGTTGTTGTTGTTTATTTGTCAGGATTGCCGGATTGTGAAGACTCTCAGTTTTGTCATTCATCAGAGTTTTCACCATCCTAGCTTTATTTGGAGAATCGATATTCCTAATCTTATCGACTAATCAGTTTTCTCATTTTGGCATACCTCATAAATGGCCTTAGGATTAATGTAGTACCTTCAATAACATCGAGGACGATGTTTAGTTCTAGTTCTGGGGGTGGTTAATCTTCGAAATTGATTGTTTCCCTTGCAGCATCTTATTTACCACGTAAACCCGTTTTTACCACCAAAATACCAAAAAAAAATGAAAAATTAAAAATTTTTTCAAAATTATAATAGTGTTTTGTTTTGCAGTTTTGCTTTCTTTCTTGGGTAGATAAGAATAAATTTTTGACTTCTGATCGGGGTGTTTGTTGAGCCTTAGATAGTTCTTTAGGCCAAGCTTTCAAATTCTAATAGCTTTGAATTTTTAAATAATGTGAAGAACGAGAAATGATAGAGTTAAATATAAGTTAATGTGCTAAGCAAGATTCTTCTAAAAACTTATACGAGAAAACTTTGTTGGTTTTCTCTCCCGTTGCGTTTGTGAATGCTAATCCACTAATCTTTAGTTACTCAATTTAATTTAAAAACTAAGTCAATCGAAGTTTCAGAAAAAGCTTCAAATTTGTTACTTGAGTTTTCAAAACGAGATTTTGTTAGTGATTTAAAAGATAATGCAACAAAGAAGCATGATGAAATGTGAATGCAAAAATGCTTGAGAATATTGAAATTTTGCCAATGAAGCATGAGATGTTTATGGAGCAAGATCAAGATGTTGTTGTGATATCCTGTCGTTACTCGAGTGTGGGGGTTCAACTAAGACGTCCTCTACTTCTAGGATTTGGTGAAGTTGTTAATTGCTGTGTGTGTGATACTCTCACTGGGAAGAAAGGTCCAGGTGAGGGTTCAACTATTGGACACAATCCTTAGCATATTAGAATAGGTGTTGATGTGATCTTCCCAATAGCTAGCAACGGGGTGGATTTCAAACTAAGACACGGTGTTTGGGTTGTGATTTCGTGCTCCGTTAACCCTCGATAGGTTGGGTTTTGTTTTACTTTTAGGTTCAAACTAAGCAACGCTTTCTAGCTTTAAGAACTTATTTTTTGATGTTGAATGTTGCAAAAAGTTCTAAAGTTTAAATCTCGATATTTCAAAGTTACGAAGTCTTAATAAGTTGTTGCTTTGAGTCATGAGTCTTTTGCATTATGACTATGAAAATAAGTTGAATGGTCTATGGTTAAATTAAATGAGTACAAATTAATCGTTATATCCATGTTGGAGTTGAAAATTCACAAGTCATAAGTATGAGGGTCTTAACATCATAAACTTATTATCGCCAATGTTCTGTTTAATTGCTTAGCTTGGAACTTTGTGATAATCGAGGACGATGACTTTATTCCGTATCGGACATCGTATATCATCTATGGGCGCTTCTCATTATGATCCCAGTATTAATAAATAAGAAAGTCAAACTTGTTAATAATGAGGAAAATCCAAAAATATTAGTTGTAGTTAGGTAAATTCAGAAAATGGTGAAACGGGGCTTACAGTGTACTACATAACATTGCGTGAGGACACACAATACCTTAGTTTGGGGGGATTGATAAGTGCTTAATTACACATATCTTTTACCTCCAAAAACGAGCTTAAATGACCAAAAACAGACAAAAACTGCCAAATATATGTTTGTTTTGCATTTGTATTGTGCAGGAAGTGGATATCATCTCAAAAAGACAACAAACCAAGCAAAATGAAAAAAACTGGCATGGAATGGAAAGACTGTGCAAAATCAAGGCCAAAGTCAAAAATGCCAAAGTTAGAGTCAATACTGAAGATCTCAGCAGTCAAACCGGGTAGCCGGAAACTGAAGAATACTATTTGAGTGCAATTCTTGACCATTGATGGGCCGGAAAAGCCCAATAGTATATTTATGAAGATGTGTAAGACCAAAATGGGCCTCAATCAATTTCAACAGCCCATTTGTGTGCAATTGACAAAGACTGTGAAGACTTTGAAGGCCCAATCCTAGCCCAGTTACAGCCAATCTCAGCCATTGTACACACAAAAACCACTTCATAACCTTATTGGGCTTGAAAAAGCCCAATAACCAAACCTGTACCTTATTGGGCTTGAAAAAAGCCTCATAACCAAACAGTACCTTTTTGGGCCTCAGACAAATCAATTGGCCCATACAAGCCCAAAAGCCAACAAAAGGCCAATATTCCTTTTTACAAAACTTTAGGGATAAAGTTATAATTTTTAAGTTTTTTATAAAAGAAAAAATGGTAAATAAAGGAAGGGACTAAAACTGCAAATGGCATTACTTTTTATTAGTTAAAGGCGGGAATTTTTGAAGTTCCCAAAAACCTTTCTTTATATCTTTTAGTTATAAAAACGCGGGGACCAAAAGTGTTACTTTCCAAACCTATTTATAACTAAGATTCGGGCAGAAGGAAATGAAAAGAGAGAGAGAGTTGAGGGACCATTTTTGCATCTTTTCCAAAGATTATGTTTAAACCTGCAACCATAACGTACCCTTCCCCATTTACCGCCAAAATCAAACCACCCCTTTCCCACGGTTTCACTCCCAAACCACTATCCCAAGTACCATCACAGCTCACCCCTACCCATTCCCACCTCCCCAATACCCCTATATCCCTTTCCAGTTCAACATACACAAAAACCCGAAAACCTTCAATGGTGAGATGGTGTACAAGAATAATGGAGGGCTAGGATTGCTTGGATTACTTTCTATTTTTTTTTTTTTTTTTTACACTCACAACAAAACAAGGCCCAAGAACAAAGAAAGGCTCAGAGCCTCTATAAAAGAGAAGAAGACAACCAAAAGAAAAAAATCCTGTTTTTTACTTTCTTAGTTTAAATTTTAATCAAGTTTGCTTTAAAAATTGTTGTACTCAGTTTCTTTTTAAGTTTTTGTTGTAATTATTCATTTTTTAATAAAAGATAAGAGTGCTTGTGAAATGCTAGTGTCGAAATTTTGTAATATCATCTAAGATGTTAATTTGTTTAAACTTGTTTAAATATTGTTAAGAATTAATTAAAACTCAATTATAATTTCGATCTTAAGCCTGCATTACCCATAAAAAAAAGTTTAAAACAAACTTTTTTATAAATTAAGGGCGGTGTTTGGTTTCGTCTCAACTGGGTCAATATGGGATTGGCACTGGTGTAACACTCAGCAAACTTTGGTGAGTTGGTTTTGAGTGTGTAGGGTTTATTAAGCCTCTTTAATCACTACTTTTAGTTTTAAAATAAGTTTTTAAGTATCCTTAATAAATTGTTAAAATTTGAATAAGCCAAATCAAGCTTAAGTGCTCAAGCTGCTTATGCAGCTTAAGCACATTGTTTTTGTGCTATTTGGTGTTGTTTCTAGCTCTTTTCAAAACCCCTTGTTCTGTCCCTTTGGTTTGACCAAGTATGAGTCAAAGTGTATGTATGCATGATTCTTTGAAAACCCCCATTTTTAAGCCACAAATCAGGCAGCTTTTTTTAACCTAGAAACCCAATTTGGAAATAGCTAATCATATGCCCTTTAATCTAGTTTGTGCTTGGATTGGCTAAAAGGCCCTGGAGCTTATTTGCATAAGCCCAAAAAGCCCCCTAGCACTGCCTTGCATTTCCCCTGGTGCTAGACACCACCCTTTAGCCTCTTTTATCTAGCTTATTTTGTATTAAGCCCCTAGTTTCTTTTAGCTTTTATTGTAGCTTATTAGTTTCCCTTTAATTCCCCAAAATCTTGTAGCTTAACTCCTCCTCTAGTATAGCTTATTCTAGGCTTAAAGTTCCCTTTTTTCTGTTTTATTTTAAAACTGTCAATATAGCTTATTCTAGTTCAGCTTATTTTCGGGCTTCTTATTAGATGGCATTGCTTATAATTAGACTCCCCTCTCTTATTAACTCGTTCCCCCATAGATTTTTAGCTTATTTGTTAGCGTAAATCCCAATAGGAAAGACAATAAGCTTTATAGCTTATTAAGTTTCTGTTTCAGTCCAAAAGCTTAATTTATGTTTATTAGTGGATTTCTGAATAGTGTTATTATGAAAAACATGTTGCCATTAGCCCTCTATAAGTTTGCATTTTTGAGTTTTTGGCTAACTAAGACTTTGGATCTTCATGTAATCGGGGTCCACTTCAGGACCATTTGTTACTTTTTTTTTTTACAGTTATAATTGTTCTAGTCCTTTGTGGTTAACTTACTGTTACCTTCGCTAGTCCTTGTGTACCTTTCACTGTTGTCCTAAAGTTTAACAACCGTTTAAGTTTATTTAATTAATTAATATATTTAGGTTAAAAAATCTAATTAGTTTTACTTTCACTGTTAATCAGTAAAAATTTGGGCATTTTTATAATTTTTAGAAATTTAGTAATTTTTTTCTTTATTAATTTTATTTTTTTAGAATTTTTATAACTTTTATTTTTTGTCTTTTTATTTTCTTTAGTTTTAATTAGTTTATTATCTTTAAGGAATTCTAAAAAATCTAAAAATTAATAAAAAAATATTTTTCTTTTTTTATAAATTTTATTTTGTCATTTAGTGGCTAGGAAAAAAATATAAATTTAGTATAGGTTTAATTTTTATTAAAATTTCAGTCTTGACCCGTTTTACCGAGTACGTTTTACCGTTTTATTTTCGTTTTACACTCAAACGACCTCCGTTTTAGTTCTAGTTTTCTTTATTTTTCAAATTAAGTTAATTAGAATTTAATTTTGATTTTTAATTTAATTTATCATCTATTTTCTTAATTTTTAGTATTTAGGTTTTCCCGATACCTAATTCTGTTCCCCGTATTTAATATAGATTTACATTTAGGATTACCAATAATTAATTAGGTTCCATAGTTAAGTTCTATCCTAGTAACTAATTTTGTTTTCCGTAGTTTTTAAGATCACCATAATTCTATATTTGTTTCCAGTAGATTCAAATTAGGTTTTATTTAATCATTTTTGTTGTGATTATATCAGTGTTTCCATCATGATTTCTCCATCAATTCAATTCATCAAAACCAGGATCACTTTTCAATTTGCAGCATCGTTGGACATACGAGACCGGGGCGAATATCTCTTCCGGAATCTTTTTATTATTGATTCTTATATATTTAATCTCTTTGTGTAGATTTTGACCTTTTGCCTTGGTTAAGGGCTTTGGTTGAGATTTGCATTTGTGTTATTATATATATATATACTAACCACGAATCAACGATACTTGCACCAAAAGTTTCCCACAAGGACGATCCTTGCACTTTTATAACGTTTGGGACCAAACATGTAATTTGGCCAAACTTTAAGGACGATTTATGCAATTTACTCTTAAAAGAATTAAGTACCAAATCAAGACAAGCCTGAGGTAAGTATCCAAACAATGATGTCATGAATTAAGTACCAAATCAAGCCATCTTGGCAGCAACATGACCATCTTTATCTCTCACTGTCCTTTTAAAAGGGCACCAAGGTTAAAAAGACCCTAAAGGCTTACAGGACACCAGAAACCATAAATTTGATCAAACTCGTAACAAACATAATCTTCAAAAAGAGTCAATAGTTTCTTTTTCTATTTCACATGAAGTAATGAAATCCACTTAGCCATTATAGAAGCGTGTTCAGTAGAAGCAAAGCTATTGTCATTGGACTGACTCCCCCAACCAATGGACGTGATTGCTGAGCAACTCTTACTGCCTCTTCATAAAAGTTGTCTCCAAACCAGTCTATTATCTTCTTGTGAGTCAGCTATCTATTTGGGACAAAAAGGGATGCAATATTATACCAAAAACTATCACTTACAAAGCCATTTCTGGACCAACATTCCTTTCATACTAATGAAATTTATTTTGCCTACTTGAATTTAATTGAGATGAAACTGGAATGATGAAGATAAAACACATACACATCTAAAAAATATATATTTACTACTTATAACAAAAAAATTTCTTTTTATGTCGCAATCATCCCCTAAATGTCTAGCATCATGAAAACATTCTTGTGATTACCTGCAACATGATTTTTTTGCAAATTAATCAGCTTTCTACATAAATAACTAAGAACAAACCGTATTCGTGTTTAGAAATCTGTACCCCAAGTTGGAGGTGATTTACAGAACTTTAGCTCCAGGAAGTAACGCTCAATCAGTAGTTGCAGCACATGAAGGGACCTATTACGTGGTCCATTGGGTTTGGATTATTTTGGGATAAATTTCAAATTGTAATTATCTTTAAAAAAGAAGTTGTGTTTTTTTTAGATTGCAATCTTTTAAAATAATTCCAAATTTGTTAAGAAAAGATTACTAAGTTTTTCTTTTGGTTCAAATCTTTTCTACATAATGTACCATTATCAATATATTTTCAAATTTAACTCTTATATATTTTTAAAAGCATAAACATATTTGATTTTTATTGTATATCACAACTTCTGGCTTAGTCCATTGGTTGAGGTGTTTGTTTCTGAATTAGTAGACTCAAGTTCAAATCTTGCAAGGGACACAATTTGCAATTTATTTTAAAACCGAATTTTACATAAAAAACGTGAATTAAAAAACATTTATTATAACCACGAATTTTACCAAAAAAATAAAAAATAAAAAATCTTGATGACCATGCCCCTGGTGATGACGTGGCTTAAATTGTCAATGCCTTCATGTTATATATAAACTAGTTGCAAAGCCCGCCTGATGTGCGGGCTTGCCTTGTAAGTATCGAAGGAATAAATTAAGTAACGGTTAATGAATTAAGAACATCGTAAAAAATTTATACAACTCATAACAAAAAAAAGAATTGAATGGTAATACGATAAAAGGAAATAAAAGTTAATTAATTATCCGTCTTTGCAAAGTATATGCTTTTAGTTCAAATTCGAAATAAAGCTTCTTTATACACAACGTTGGTTGTTGAATTTGTTTATTTATCATTTCTATCATAACATAGAATCTTCAAACCCTTCTGCTCTTGACCCTTGAGACAATGATATATAGTTACCCATGAGAGAAAACCGGCCTCTGAATCATTATTCCTATCGATTGAGTTAAAGATTTTGAAAATCACATAGATTAGTGTCATAACCAAAACTTATAGACATTAAAGTTTATATAGAAAATTACACCATCCCTTACTTATTTATGGAAGATTCAAGATCATATTCCACATCCACCTTTTTAAGCGTTAGCTTCAAGACTTTAATTTTATCATGACGCAAGAGTTCGACCATAGAAAAAGCGACAAAAACATAATATACAGCTAGATGAATATATTTACATTATTATTTAATTTATGTATCATAAGGATTAATTAACATCTCACCAAAATGAAGATTAGTGTCCCTAGGTTAGATGTTCATTGACAATGTTTTAGAAGAGTAGTAGAAAGACTTACTTTTACTTGCACTTTTGTAAAGAGTAAGTGAAAGGTAATATGTTTTGTAATAGTTAAACATATTCTTACTCTTTTGGGGTGAGAATATATAGGTTCTTGGGGGGGGGGGGTGGGGGAGGCGGGCGGGAGGGGGGGGGGGGGGGGCGGGGTGGGGGGGGAAGGGGCGGGGGGTGGCGGCGGGGGGCGCTGGGGGGGGGGGGGGGGGACGACATTTTTTTTCAACAATACCTTCTATGTAGCTAAAATCCATGGACCCTTTAATTAGTGAACACTTATATAATGTCATGAAAATCTGTATGTAATCACCTGATTGAACTTTGTCTTTGATTTATAACAACTGGAATTTCGGCTCACGCGTTGCGGCGGGCGTGTTCTTTTTGAATTGTTTAGCGTATGTTTCGTTTCAAAATTTTCTAACACATACGGTTAAATCGGCTGAATCGAGTAGTTTGGTATGGTTAAAAAACATGGTACAACTCATTTGCTTGTTGTAAAAGAAATGGTTGTGAGGCTGTTATTATTGACCTAGTTTATATTTTCATTTCTTGAAAAAGAATCAAAGTGAATTTTATGGAGGACGCGACATTAAATTAAGCTAATATTATATCAAAACTGTATACAAATTACTCAACTGAAAATTCTTTAACATGTCACATCAACCGTTGACCAAATCTAATTTTACTTAAATAAGATATTTGTTAGTAATGAAACAATAAACATGTGATCAACAACTTCGATGACCCTTAACTTGACATGATTGAATCTCAGGGGCTTTTTGGAAACATTCTTATGATGCGTGAATCAAGGTAAAAATGTAGTGTCGTTTGGATTATATGATTCTTCACTTCAGTTGGGTATCTTTTCCCAAACGTTGCGCAATTATAGATATTGGAAATTCTTATTCGGAGGCTCTCTTTTCCCACATTGATAAATCTATCAAAATTGCAACACACAAGAGAATGTTGACTACGGGTAATTTCATTTATGCGCAAAACGCTTTGTGTATGGAAAGTGTCTTGGCTGATGTTATTTCGTTGATATCTTTCCTATTACCACCAAGTGGAACGACTGTTAACAAAATAAAAACACAATGAAACTAAAATTTTATAAATGTGCCATTTACTAGATTTCTTACTTTTTAATAACATGGAGTTTCTGTCCTTTCATTTATCATCATTTTCACTTATTATAATTATAAATTTAAAACATATATTGTAGTATCACTTGAAAAAAATGTTATGGCTATGATAAGCATACACTTATATAAACCATATAGGTGTCTAAAAAGTGCACGTATTTCCCAGCCTACATACACATATGAACAGATAGAACTTGCTAGTTGTTTTGTTACAAACATGTGTGTGGCATATCTATGCACACGCCTGTACAATTCGCCATTCTAATGCTATACAAAAAGCTTTTAATCACAAACACCCTTCGTGTTTATATGCTTTCCTAATTCGTAGCCAATGTAGGAAGGGATGTAGCATTTTAGCTGCACGGTGGCGGATGTTTGCCCACCTCTCATGGAGTAGATCGAGACAACTTCTTAGGAGCTGAAATGTATCCCCTGTTAACAAAAATAGAAAAGGAAAAGGAAAAAAATTAATATACAAATAAGACTTGTTACATATGATACAAAGTTACATAGTATAGTTGTAGGAAAGACGACGTGAAAAAATACATTATAGAACAAAAAAGCTTCAAGGAGGCCGAGATGTGGAAAGAGCATTTCTCCGTTGTATGAAAGGCGAAAGGGTCTTTAGCAAATTTATTATGAAGATCATAAGTCGTTGTTTCGGACATCGTCATAGCAAATCCTGTGGATGTTGGTTAGATCAAGAAGTTATGCCTGTATCCACGTTTTTTGGAAGAAAAATCGAAGTTAAATATAAGAACAATTATAAAAACCTTGTTTTTAAGTAAAAATAACTTTTCCTTGAAATTAATATTACTTGACCTAATCTTGAATATTCATATAATGTTCTTCTGCGAATACGTTCAGAATAATCGCATGACGCATTCTGGAAAGTTTAGTTTTGCTCTGCGCCTTTTGAAGCGTAGTGCAGCTTGATCATATGCAAGGGTTAGACCCTGCTGTTTTAAATGTACCTAACCAAACTCTTGTACCTTTGTTAGGACCATTTTCCCCTTGGTCGTGGTCTTACACCTGTTCAATATTACGTTATATAAGTAAGCATTTATGCAATGTTCCAATTGACGCATTAAGATGAAGCTTAAATGAAAGTTCAAAAATAAAAAACTACAAAACTAAAGACAAACAAAAAGTTAATAGTTACTATTTGTTTGCCATATCTTGTTTTTCTCTCATTTAGTCAAGGAATTTTCCCACCTGAAAATACACTATCAACAGTATCATTTGTATATCTTTTTAGTACATCGCTGAGGGAGTAGACCTGATGATCTCATATTTTGAGTGAATAACTGCTTTAAAAAGGATGGATATACATCGTGCAATTGGTGATATTGAACCGCAATGAAAAGGTTTACAACGTGTTTACTAATCTTATGGGCATAAACGATATCAAGTGTTCGACGCTCATAGACGATAAAAATTATTTGTTGCACTTGGCTGGGCACCTGGCACCCAAGCATAGTCTAAATTTATTATCTAGTACAGTACATAACAACCAAAATGAGACACAAATGATGGTGTCTAAGTCATGACCTAAGTGGTGGAGTAGATCAACACGCAATATGTACATTTCTACGTTTTTGCATTAAATGGATTTGTATATCTATTATGAGCTCCCAGTAGGTGAGCTCTTTTACACTTTCTATAGTTGAGACATGGCGCACTCGTTTGCCAGTAACAAATAACGAAATCATTTGGTAGAGGGAAAATGACCAAGAAAGGTATCCACTTGTTTTTCAATCATCAGACGGATTGTCAGTTCAAACTTTGTTCCAAAATTGGATTTCTACAGTTTTATTTCCATTTTTTTGCTAATTAACAGAACAAAATCAAAAGAAGTACAGGTTCGCCACTAACATGCTATGACCAACTCAACTTCCGGTTAAGATAGATTACATTAGTGAACATTGAAGTATGTTGTATGATCCATTAAAAAGACACTAAAAGCTGTATTATTTCTCTCCTCTAAAAGGAGACTAAAATTAGTCATTTACCATATACTATGTTTAATACTCTGTTATGCATTATAAATTAGACATGAACTTGCATCTATATACTTCTAAATATTGATGAAACAAAATCTATAAACAATAGTTGTATGAATTAACAAATAAGACACTAAAATTGAATCTACAAAAATGTGTTAGCTTACGTTTGCCTAGTGGTGCTAATACAGTTATTCAACATACCTGACATTAATGAGCTCTTATTCAGTTTGTCAAAATATGGGTACCGAGGCTACGACGCACTATTGCCTCAAATCTTCTGGTTGCATCCTCGTCGTCAGCTTATAGCTGCATAACATCACAACAACATATAAGGGGATGTTTGGATACGTGACATGAAAGTATTTTTTTTTATTTTATTTCCTTTTTTTTTTTTTTTTTTTTTTTTTTTTTTTTTTTTTTTTTTCTAATTCTTTTTTTAATTATTTATTTTTCTTTTTTAATGCATTTTTTAACATCTCCAAATATTGTAGTATAAACATGTATAAATTATATGAATAATTAAAAGTCTCAAAACAAAAAAAACAAGAACCACAGACAATAATACTAACCTGCTCATTCCATAAACTTATGTCAAAAAGCTTATAAGTACTTTTGAGATGACGGAAAGTGATTCATTCAAATATTGGATTCCTACTTTATATTTAGTAATTTTAATATCACTTATTCCTTGTTTGATGATTTTGATATAAAAAGGAGATTTGTAAGCTAGTGGCGTACGATTTCATACCATTAATTCGAGTAATCTTAAAAAATTTGTTACGACACCCTCAGCCTCGTGTCAATCTCTTAAATCCCTTCAATCTCGAGCACTGTTACGGTCTCGTTAGTAACTTACAAAAAAGGATGAACAAACTATAGTATTCTATTCAGAATATCCACACATAAGCTAAGGTTTCTATTTATTTACCGCTGCATTCGTATAAATATTGTATTCCAGATGGCGGACAAGATTATAAAGTGACATTTTGGTCAAAAAGTATAAACTTAAACATTGTCAGTTTTATAAACCTCTTAAGAGGGCTTAACCAACTTCTCAATTTTAGCTTCAACCTCCCGATTTTGTCAAACCTAAAAAAAGAAAAAATATCAAAAACAATCAAGATTTGATCCTTCTTCTTCAAGAATCAGTCATTTTCATTGAAAGTTAAATACCCATTTCTATTCACCTGACAAAAAATCAATCCTGCAAAAAATACCTTTATCATGAACAACCATCAAATTTAATATCTTAAACCCTTCAAAATGAATCTATTATCAAAACCAAAAGCTAAAAACTTGAAACACAAACTTTTTCACAACAACCCAAACCATTCAAATAGACAAATCCATTCAAATCAAAATCAAAATTAAAAAACTGAAAAGATTAACAAAAAGAGATTTTTGATGTTATATAATATTAAAGGATGGTCCTTTCTATTGTTTGGAGTAAGCTTGACATTCGGTGTCATTGCTATAAACAATATCTTGGTCAGTTAGTATCATGATTCGACAACATATGTATAGAAACAAATAAAAAGTAATCAATAAACTATATTGAAACAAACCTGGTGTTTGCTTAACAGTCTTTTTCTTTGAGTGTGATTTGCTTTCCGACTTGATTTGCGTTTGCTTTTGTTGGGACTTACTTTCTTTCTGGAAACCAAATTTTGATTTCATCTTGTGTTGTATGTGTGTTATTCAGTGGTAACGTTTTTTCCTGTGCTTACATTACCTTAATATTGAAGCTATAAATTAGGACTAAATTTAGTATTGATTGGCATATTATGAAAGTTTGTTATCAATTTTAACCTTAACTGTAGGTGATTGATATTCAAAAGTTTTAAAGGATTGTCTTAAAACGTTTTATGGTGATTGACATCTGATTGGTTTGATTTTAATTAGGAAAGTTTTAAAGGATTGTTTTAAAACGTTTTTGTTCTGTTTACATTTTCAAATTCATACTCTATATAAAATGGCGTTTTTATGGTGATTGATATCCGATTGGTTTGATTTTGACATGGTTCAATTTTACGAGTCCAAATTGCACTTCTAGTCCCGTGGTTTTAGATAACATGCAAGATAGGCAAATATATAAAGATATCACTGTTTTTTTTTTGAGCTTATAACTATATTAAAAGTAATTCACCTCAAACCATCTTGATGCTTATTTGTAAAAAAATAGCATTGTGTTAACGATCCCTTTATGAAGACGGTAAAAAAGATGCTAAAAGTAAACAAATCATTTCCAAATTCTCATATGTTGGTAAACGAAAGAATGCACTTGTGATATTAGTTTACCAGAAAAGAAGAAATCTAGTTTGTAAAGCCTTGTGAAGTTATAGATGAGTAGAGACACTACTTTTTGCGATATCGACAACTCGCTATTGATGGTAATATTCTTAAACTATTTTGGACAATGAAAGATATCGCAAGCAATATGTATAATGAATGCTCCCGACACTTCTCTTTACTGTTTTTGTTTTTTAAATAATGCAAGATAGGCAAAAATATCTTAGTTTTTTTTTTTGTTAGCTTCACTATATTACTAAAAAGAAAACAAAATCACATCACTACTCTTTGAAATGCTTATTGGTGCAAAGTAGAATGGGTTAATGATTCTTTGGTGAACATTGTAAAAAAGATGTTAAAAGATAAATTAACAAATTGAATCAAAAAATTTCAAGTGAGCGGGATGATAATTCAACTTTCACTTGATTTCCCATACTTTGTTTTCTTTTGTAAACATCTTTGGAAACCTATATCCATCATACAATAAAACTTAAAACATTGTGTTGTAGGTCTGATCTTAAAAAAAATTAGGGGTGAGCAGAAGAAACCGAAAAAACCGAAACCGAAAAAAACGAACCGAAAAAACCGACCGAAACTAGAAACCGATGGTTCGGTTTTTTATTTTTCAAAAACCGAAAATTTTCGGTTCGGTTTTGATTTTTGGTCAAAAACCGAACCGTAAAAACCGAACCAAACCAATTTTATAATAATATATAATTAATATAATATAAATAAATAAATGATAACTTAAAATTTTAAATTTATATTTATTTTATGGATGAAATTATTATAACATATATTATCTTAATGTTTATATATATGTTTGTCATGTACGTGTGTTTACCTGACAATATGTCGTTATAATGACAATGATCATACTATGTGTATTTTCACATGCATGTGTGTGTCTCCCATTTATATGTGTATAATTGTAAAAATTTGTGTAAACATTATTAGGCTCATATTGACAAAAAAAATAAAAAAATAACCAATTTTCTACGTAAAACAAGTTTATTAATATAATTAGCAAAAACCAAATTTAAACGGTTTGAAACCGAAAAAACCGAAAAACCGAACAGCAAAAACCGAGAAACCGAAAAAACCAAACCGCCAAAAACCGAGCGGTTTCGGTTTTTGGTTTTATAAAAACCGAATATTTCGGTTCGGTTTCGGTTTTAGCCAAAAACCGACCCAAACCGAACCGTGCACACCCCTAAAAAAAATATTGCATGAAGACAAACGGTGTAAAGTAAAGAGAAGTTTTGTACCTGTGCAAAAACGAGGAAAGTTGAAGGACTTAAAAATGTACAACTTTCATTGTTAACCAAGTCGAACCGTATTTAATATTATTGCACAACTTTCATTATATAATGCCTTTCTTCAAACCTAATGTAAGCATTTACTTAATATCTGGAAGACATATTAGTATGATCATAACCTATAAACGTCATATAATGATTTTTTGTTAATAAGTTTATTATGACATTTTACTAAGATAACTTATTATAACTTCAATCAATTTAATATTATTTAATTTTACTAAAATGACATTTTATTTTTTAAATCATGTTATTGTTC
>BQNB010000644.1:72668-163366 GCA_026074375.1 Tanacetum coccineum | reverse complement strand
ATACTAAAACTATTGGAACGTGAAGTTCATACACATCAATGTGTAAAATCTATTGGATATACATCGGTTTTTGTGTGAAACTGAAATAATAGCTCTAAAGTTATGTGCTTTAAAACTTGAGTTGTGAAATAAATAAATTCACAAAACAATAAGTTGATTATTAAGAGATATATTATCTCGAGGTGGATGTAAATATCTTATTGATATTTTATGAGACAAGTATTTATTTTTCCTTAAAATAGGATTTATTAGAGCTCTCATATTCTACGAAGGATATGTAATGCCTCAAGCATGCCTCACAAATTCAACTTCTAGAAACAATTAATAAAGTTCTCAATAACTTTAATTGATCTAATTGAATGAATCCTTATATGGATAAAAATCATTTTGGACGCATCTTATATAAATTGCTTTTGCACATGTCTCTAAGAAATGAATGATCCTAAGTACCATACATAAGTGCAATTGAGGTTTTGATGTTAATTGTGCAATTAATATGCGTCATAAGAGTGTATTTTCTCTTTTAATCTTTGTAGACACATTGTATACTTTCTAACAAATGCATTTGATATTGAATTGGAAGCTACACATATATTTTGTTATCATTGCAGGACTTATTCTTAACATCAACAATTTGGTGGACTTCATTACAAAGTTGTCGTCAACAAAAGTATTTGAGCAACTCGTTCAGAAGATTAGCATTCGATGCTTGAAATATATACATTAAATTGAGGAGGAGCATTATGCGCACTGCACTCTTTTCCTTCATCAAGTTTTTATCCCATTGGGTTTTCTTGATAAGGTTTTTAATGAGGCAGTATATACCGTATGATAAACGCTGAATATCCAAGGAGGAGTGTTGTAAAATAATACTAATGGGCTTATGTATATTCACCATTATCTCAACCGGCCCGTTAGGGTTTACATGTATTTATCTTCCCTATAAATACTTGATACTTGTAACCTCTTGGATGGATATACATGAATAAGAATTCTCCATTCTCCTCATTCTTCTCTTATTCTTGTGTTCTTGTTCTTTACATATATAACAGATATGTGTACTTATATAAAACAATTATATATATATTACAAAAGGCAGGCGACCCGGCCCACGGGTCGCATTAAATTTTTTGACCCGGCCCCACCCCCACATTAATGAAAGTTTTTTTTTTTTTTTTTTAACAGTTACTTCTTTCTTCTTTTATCATTTTTTTTCTCTTTTTTTTCTGAAATTTTTTTAAAAATAAAACTTTTTTTTTCCTCGGAATACCCTCTCGCGCTGTTTGAGTCATCGATCTGTTTTTTTATGAATAAAACTTTAAGTTTTCTCAAACCTCGAGCTCCGCTAAGCGTCCCGTTCTTTTTTTCCCTCAAAAAATGTTTAAAATAAAATTTTCCTTTTTTTTCCCTCGGAATACCCTCTCGCACTGTTGGAGTTTTTTTTTAACAGTTACTTCTTTCTTTTTTTATCATTTTTTTTCCCTTTTTTTTTCTGAAATTTTTTTTAAAATAAAACTTTCCTTTTTTTTCCTCGGAATACCCTCTCGCGCTGTTTGAGTCATCGATCTGTTTTTTTATGAATAAAACTTTAAGTTTCCTCAAACCTCGCGCTCCGCTAAGCGTCCCGTTCTTTTTTTCCCTCAAAAAATTTTTAAAATAAAATTTTCCTTTTTTTTTCCTCGGAATACCCTCTCGCACTGTTGGAGTCATCGGTATGTTTTTTTATGAATATTTTTTTTTAACAGTTAGTTTTTTTTCCTTTTTTTTTCTCAAAAAGTTTTTAAAATAAAACTTTCCTTTTTTTCCCTCGGAATACCCTCTCGCGCTGTTTTAGTCATCGGTCTGTTTTTTTATGAATAAAACTTTAAGTTTCCTCAAACCTCGCGCTGCGCTAATCGTCCCGCAACGGCGCACGGTCGCCATTTTTTTTCCTTTTTTTTTTCAAAAAATTTCTAAAATAAAATTTTCCTTTTTTTTCCTCGGAATACCCTCTCGCATGCATTAAATGGCCTTTTGCATTTAGTGTCCATTAAATGCACCGGGTTGACCGGGGTGCATTTAATACGCCGGGTCAACCCTACCCGGTCCGATCGGTTTTTTTTTTTAGAAAAAAAAATGTTTTGTTTTTAAATACTCTCTCGCACTTTTTGAGTCATCGGTCTGTTTTTTTTATGAATAACAATAGAACTAACCACGCGCTTCAGGTGCATTAAGTTGCATTAAATGCACCGGGTTGACCCGACCCGGTCCGAACATTTTTAAATTTTTTTTTTAAATTGTTTTTTTGCTTTCTTTTCCAAAATATTCACTCGCATTTTTTCAGTTATCGGTATTGTCGGGTCGACCCGACCCGGTCCGCCCCGACCCGTTCCTTTTTTTATTTACGAAATAGCCCCTCAAATATTTACGAAATACCCCCTCGCACTATGTGTTAAATTACGAAAACTACCCTCATTTTAATTTTTTTTTATAAAATACCCCTTTCCCCACTAGCGGTCGACCGTTAGTTTTTTTTAGAATGCACCAAAACAGTGCTTGAAATCGGTCGTTACTTAACGACCGTTAATTTTTTTTTTTACAAAAATATACCTTCTAACACGTCCAACCAAAAACACCGGCCGCCAAACATCCCGCAGCGGAGCGCGGGTGAACCTAACTTGTTACAGTACAATAAGCAGGCATATGAGTCACACATGGGCTAATTTATGTGGGTTGATTTTCGTTGTTGGGCTCCCGCATAAGCTATTTTTCTTTTGTTAGTCACATGGGCTTAATTTTGTTGCTGGGCTTCCGAGTGAGCTATTTTTCTTTTGGTCAAAACTGGTTTAGTACAATAATGAGTTGGTCTGTCAAAAATTGACTAAGCCCATCTTAGCTACTTTTCATATATATATATATAACATAGCAAGTCGTTATTCAGTGGGTTACAACAAGTATCAAATAACCGTAAAACGACATAGTACGCAAATACTCCGTCACAAAACGTGTGCTTGCAAACCTCGTTTGGACTATATGTCATGTAATTAAAGTCAAATCATCTCAATATCTCATAGAAAGTTACAAAGAAAAAAGCCATAGGCGAAACTCTCCATCTACGTGACGATAACATCACCAAAAAAAAACATAGTATTATATTAGGAAACAAATAATTTTAACTTTCTTTTGTCAGATTTATCAACCATTAGTTTTTATTGAAAATGCTACATCAACAAATTTTTTAGAAATAAACTTTCATATAATGAATTATAATCAATAAAAATAGTATTTTAATCAATTCTCTCTTTTATTTTTGAGTTCATATTTTCTCATAAATGCATGTCAAATTGTTTTGTGAAAAAAATCTTTTATAACACTTTTGTGGATGTAATATCCTTCTTTTTGTAATATATGTTTTGATTTGTTAAAATGTATGGCAGTAAACTTGAATTACTACTAAGATAAGTCCATCCCATTCATGTTCATTCATATTCAACAAGTTATATGTTGTTATATTCTTTAAATATATTAAAGCAGAAATTAAAGTATTTGGTAAATTTTTATAAGCTCTTTCAATGTATCTCCTACAACTGAATCTATATCCAAAACGATGTTATATCGACTAGACTAGTTTAATGAGATCGAGATCTAAAATTGTATGATCGTACAATAATACAAGCAAGACCGCAGTTTTGATAACTTTACATACAACGACACAAGTATATGACTATATTTAGCCTAAATGATATCGCATTGGATGTTTTCTAAATGGTTTAACGTTACGCCCAACCAATGATAACATCTAATTCTTCATAGTTGCAAAGCTACCCAAGTAAATACATAAATTATATAATTTAGCACCTAATTGTTGCAAAGCTATGTGTGATTCACAAGTCATTACCACAAAAGCTTTGTTTTAAAGTTCAACAACAGAGAAATTTTACTATAGACAGTGTTATCAACTCTAACTAGCAAATTTCTTCTTGACTCAGACCCGCCATAGGATTACGCATCACACAATCAAATACCAACATACCCTGAAAAGTAAACAACCAGAAACCACATCAAGATTCCTGATAAACCACCCCACCCACATATCAGAGCTGAGGTATTATATATCAAACATAAAAACTTACCCCACGGGGTATAGTAGTCGTAACCCCTGCAACTGCTTTTCTTCTCCCTACGCTCCAACCCGCTATAGGAATTTTCCTCGGGGTCTGACCAACTACCTACTCGTAGATTTATGTAAAACATTATTTACAGTATCAAGTGATTCAAAGAATTCAAAAGAAGCCAAGTGGCAAATTGGGCGGGTAGGAGCCCTCTTTCCCTCCTTTTGCTTTGCCCTTGGTTTTAGCCCCTTTAGCTTTATCTTAGGTGGCTTGTCTTTCAGGTTTTTAGTCTCTTATAGCTTCCTTTTTGTCTTGGCGTCGTCCTTAGGCCCTTTCCTTAGCATGTGTCGGCCTTTTTGTGCTTTTTCGTAGCTTTCTTACATTGTTTGCTTTGTTGTTTCTGTGTTTGTTGTATGCCTGCTTATGTATGGCGCTCTTGCTTATGTTTCTTGTTTTTCCTGCCTGTTTTTGCCTCATCTTCTCCTGTGGTCTATTCTTGTTTGATTTTTGGTGCATTTGCGTTGTCTGCTTGTTTGTCTTCGTCGTCCTCTCTATGTGTTTTATTTTCAGTGTGTTTTGTTTCCCGTTATTTATCTTGTTTTCTTGCCTTCGCATGCCTTGTTCCATTTATCGATCTTGCAAAATATATATATATATATAGAAAAAATTATATTTATGTGGTGTCTTGCGTACGTGTATGTGCGTTGGTGTGAGTATGAGCGCGTGTGTGAGAGAGTGAGTGTGTGTGTGTGGGGTGTGTGTGTGTGAGTGCTTGGGGCGTGTGTGTCCGACCCTTTCTTCTTCCTTCTCTTAGCCGGAGGTCTACCTAGAAGCAGTCTCCTTACCCGCGGGTTTTCCCAAGGGTAAGGGTATGATCTATCTACATTTCACCTCCCTCATACCCTGCCATGACTGGATTTTTTTTTGAACGGCGAATTTTATTGAGAGAAAAAAAACTAGCAAGGAGCTACAAAGTGACAAGGTGAGGGTTTTTAAGCCACTCAATCCAACTAAAATAAGCTTTACATCTGTAACGATACCAGTAGAAAGATCTAGATTGCACTTCATCAAAAATAGCCGCCTTTGATGGAGACTCAGAACCGAAGATAGTTTTATTACGGAAGTTCCAAATATGCCACCACGTCACATAACAAACTCTTTCAAAAATACGCTTATGTTTGATCGAAAGCCGAAGACTCAAGATCTAAACCAACCATTCTTCATAAGAAGAAACTTCCATATACGGAATATTCCACCAGCTGGTGATCAAATGAAGGATATCTCTAGCAATTTGGCAAGTGAAGAAGATGTGCCTAGTTGATTCCACCGCTTTACCGCATGTAGGGCATATAATAGAGTCAATATCCATTCAACGACGAGAATGTTCAATCTAGTTGGAAGATTATCTAACTTGATTTTCCAAGCTAAAACATTTACCTTAATAGGCACCGCTTTGATTCAACGAGTGCTAGAAGAACCATTTGAAGAGATGGATTTGAAAGCCATTGAAGTACCTGCACTCAAAGAAGAAGTGTTTGCACAAAGAATAGTTTTAGGATTATGTGTTTCCTTTCCTAATGGTGAAGCACTATCATTCGTGTTGTAGCAGGTTTCAACAGACTTTAAATCATCATGCATTTCTTGCTTAAGTTCATGAACAAATGCGAAATTATCATTCTGTGTCTTTATGACAAGTGGCATCAAACATGTTTTTATTAGTACTTCCATATCAAGAGCAGTTGGGGCACGAAAGTGATTATGAGAATGCTTTTCTCAGGCTTGATCAACAAGTTCTCTAAAGTAATTTATGTTATTTGTCATTACATTGTACGCTTGTCTACTTTTACTTATTGACTTTGAAACAGGTAAGAAACCTATGTTTTTGAAAATATTTGGTTTAAATTTCACAAAAGATTTTCTCCACATTTTCTTCCCGACTTCATTTGCATGTGCCAACTGTTTATTATATTCATGTGACGCTGGTTTGAAAATTTCATAAAGACTATTTAGCTTTGTGTAGTCATAAGGTCTCACTAAGTCTTTATTCAATTTTGATCGACTCTCTTTTTTAATAGTCAGAATCTCTTCCCTATCGGGGACGAGTCTGTTTGCAGGATCAGATTGGTTATATGGGATCTCATACAAACATGGTTTCTCATATTGAGCCGTTTTGAGGTACATTGGATTTGCAAAGGTTGGCCTACCATTGAATGTTGGGCCTTTAAGAGCTAACATATGAATGGTTTGAATTGATTCTGATACCCCGTTTCCCTGTTTGAAGCTTTCATAATTCCTATTTCTTAGAAATTAAAGCCATGCATGTTGATTAAATTGATTATATTTAGTTAACTTGATAATACAATATTTTGAACTTCTACTTTCTAATAATGGCTTTCAAAACAAGAGTGCTTACTGTGACTTCCAATCTTTGTTAAAGAAAACGTATAGGATCGTTGTTAATAGGATTTATGTAGTTGGGGGCATAAAAAAGTTAAGGCTTTATATAATGTTTTCTTCTTGATGGCACTTGTATGTTTCTACAATATATATAAAAGTTAAGATTTTATATAAAGTTTTCCGGTTGACAGATTTATATGTTTCTGCAACATATGAATACGGCAAACCGAAAGCCTATTACTCCCCCAACACAAACATCTAATTCAAACTTAGTATATTTGGTGGTACCATTTATTCTCCTTGACCGATGTGAGATTCTAGACATGCTCAACTTTTAAGGGTTCTCAGTTGTTTGTTATATATGTATGCATACTCTTTTGAATATTGGAAAAACTTTGTTTTGAGTACAAATTGTGGCCACAAGTAGAGGACTTATAGACGACTATATTTCTTAACAAATACTTAAAAAACAACTAAAGTTTATTTTGAGGATAAAAAATAGAAATGAACTAATGGTAAAGAAAATGAGTCGATTGTTTCTAAGTGGTTGAGGGGTCCGAGACCACGATATAAACTTGATAGTTGTACTTAAAGCATCCACAATGGTGGAGTTTTTCAATACGTTTATAACATGTCAATTCATAAATTTATAGACCTTTTGATATTATAAACCTCATACCACTATGCATAAACCTTTTATAACAATATGAAATACACATGCATTAAATTATAAAAAGGTCTAGGATCTTAGAACTCTTCATGCCACATAGATAGCTCACTATGGTTAAAATAAAAGATAAATTTTTTTCGTAAGTTATAAACCTTTTCATGGACCTCCCATAGTGAATTCCCTTAGGCTACTCTCAATCAGTGGCGGAGCCAGGATCTTGGCATATAGGGGGCAAAAAAAAATTCTTCGAAAACAACTTCAAAAATCGTAGCTTTTTAGCAGCTTTTAGCAATTTCTTAGCATATTTTAGTAGCTTTTTGATATTTAAACAGCCTTATCGGAGGCAATTTGAGATTTAGGATGAGGGCAAGCTAAAAATAAATCCATAAAAATATAATTTCTACACTAAAAAAAATAAATTTCGCCAGTTTATCGGGGGCAACGGCCCCCCTACCTAGTTCATGGCTCCGCCCCTCTCTCAATGGGAGGTTTGTCACATCCTTAAGACCCATCTCACAGCACTAAGACATTGGGGCTCTGCTTGTGTCACGCGTCACCACCAAAAAAATGACAAGATATGTGAGTTGTGCAGTCATTATACCTTTATAAACAAAATGCAGGATTGGAAATTGCCACTGCTATTAAATGCTTGCAACCCGGCCGCCTACTTTTGTTGAAAAAAAAAACCCCGGTCCACATCTCCTTTATCTTACCTCTTCTACCTCACACAAATATACCTACTTTTGTACTTTTGTTGAAAAAAAAAACCCCGGTCCACATCTCCTTTATCTTACCTCTTCTACCTCACACAAATATACCTACTTTTGTTGAAAAAAAAAACCGGTCCCAATCCTTTATCTATTACCTCTTCTGCATCACACAATATACACAAATTCCAGATCTTCCGTTTGATTTTCCATCCGCCATAGCTAAATTCCAGATCTTTCGTCTCCTTTTTCATTCCGCCATAGTTCTGCTGTAAGTTCTGCTGTTAGATTTCATGGTGTAATTTGTTTTTCGTGTTTATGTTGCTACTTATTACGCCTTTTCATTCGATTAGGTTTTACCCATCGATATTAGGTTTAACCCATCGCATGATTTATGGTTTTAAATTTGGGACCTTTTCCGGTTTCGATTTCTAGGGCTCGAGTTATTAGGTTTAGCATCTAGGTACCGCTTTTTAGTTTCTCGGTCGATATCAACACTGGGTTTGCGTTTCTTCAATTTCCGATCGGATGATTCCTGCGATATACTAACTGCTGATGGATTATGCTCATATCGTCTTTTTGGATGCAATGGCGTCTTCTGGATGTATTAACACTTGCGATATCACAGGTAACTTTTTTTTTGGGTCTTTCTTTGTATAATATTTCCTTTGGAATTTCTTATTGTTGTTTTGAAGTTTACTCTTCTTTGTTTACACACCTGATGGTAATAAATTGGTACGAGGCAGTGTTCAAATAGTTAATGTTGGGATAGCTGTTCAACCTCCTTTGTACACTGACCTTGCAAATGGAGCATACAATGGCTGTTGGCTTTCCGCCGGTTTTTTGAACGTCTTTAGAAACATGAATTGGATACTTAGGTTCATCAAATCCGTTTGTAGGCAAATCAGGTTGGTATTTTTGATGCTTATGTCAGACAAACATAATTACTTTGCTAACGTTCAGTTGTGTGTAATTTTTTCCTGCTGTCCCCTATTATCCATCACGTTTCTGTTTCTACAGTTGATGAACAAGGGTGTGTGCACACGCGCCCTTTAACAACAGGTGCATTGCAAGAAACTTCCGGCTCTTGGCCAATACGTGGTCCTGGTATTTCCATTTGTTCTTTCTATCCATTTTTTTATACTCTAACCTTCTGTCTCATGTATTCTAATATGTTAAATTTAATGTTGTTTTAGATGGCGTGTCGTATGTTGGTTCGTCATCAACTGTAGCACCCTTTAATCATGCATATTTGTGTTTAGATGTTACCGATGCCGTTGTTAGACCTCAAATTGTACCGTTTACAAGAGCTACCTGACATCGATTGTATACGAACTACGAACAAGACGGCCACATCAAAGACACACATGATGGTACCGATTTGTTTGAACAGAGCGAAGGTCTTTAATTTTGTTCAGTACCCTCCTTTTTTTTATCGTTTTTTACAACCTTCGTTATATACTGATTCAAATTATATGCTTTATATCGTTAACAGCGCTTCCTACAACTACGTTGTCTCACGAGTCTGATTTCACAACCTGTTCAACGACGCAGTCCTCGATTGATGGTATTCTTTTTTCCCTCTTTTTTCTATATACATGTTCCTGCGTCAACTACCTTTTAGAACATTTCTTTCTATCTGTTTTATTATGTAATATGCTGACTACTTCTTCAATATGTGTCACTTTCCTTGCAGGACACACGCCATCTTACATAGATTTAGGCGACTGTGACCAACAGTGTAACCACTGTGGCTGTTTATTTTGGTATGGTGAACGAATAAGGGGCAATAACTATGTTCGCCGACCTGAATACCATCTATGTTGTGGAGGAGGGAAGATATATATGCGACCACCTCCTGATCCTCCTGTTTTCATTCAGCAGCTTTTAACAAACACTCATTTTATGGATCATATAAGAGCGTACAACCAGATGTTTGCGATGACATCATTTGGAGCAAAAGTAGACGATTCAGTTAACAATGGAAAGGGACCTTATGTTTTTAAAGTTTCAGGTCAAATCTACCACTGGATCGGGTCTCTTTGTCCGGAAGAAGGTGCCCACCCGCGGTTTCTGCAGCTTTATATTTATGACACACATAAAGAGGTTTCCAACAGAATGCATCATTTTGCTGGCCAAGAAGAAGATATGTTGAATCCTGATATTGTCCAAGGTCTGATACACGTACTAAATGAACATAACGGTTTAGTCAGGCTCTTTAGAACAGCACGTGATAGGTGCAACGCAAGTGAAATACCGGGGTTCAAAATCCGCCTTTACAATAACGGTGGCGCCCGCGGATATGAGCTCCCAGGTTCTGATGTTTTAGGAGGAATAGTTTTTGAAGATGGTCCTAAGAGTCGAACAGACTTCGATGTGATAATCGAATTTCGAGGCGGTTTTCCTCAACGAGTTAACAAGCTTCATCAGTCATATATGTCTTTACAATTCCCTTTGTTATTTGTCTTCGGAGAACCAGGGTACCATCCAGATTTGCTATTGAAACCTAGGGATGGTAGTGGCAGAGGTAAAAAAGTGACGATGAACGCATATTATAGGTACCAGTTGCATCCGCGGGTTAAAGGATTCGGTCTTATCTTTAGAGGTGGCCGTTTGTTTCAACAATATGTTGTTGCGGCTTTCTGTGCAATGGAGCAGAACCGACTTGATTTTATACGTAAACGCCAACATGAGCTACGATCTGATTATCTACTAGGTTTGTACGACGCAATTTCTCAAGGCGACCGCGAAGGGATACAAGCTGGATCGATGATAATGCTACCAAGAACGTTTACTGGAGGCCCTCGATATATGTACAGCCATTATTTAGACGCACTTGCTATTTGTAGATCCTTGGGGAATCCACAGTTTTTCATTACGTTCACATGTAACGTAAAATGGCCAGAAATAAAACGATACATGCTTCAGTTCCCAGGTCTTACACCGGCTGATAGAGCAGATATTGTATGTAGAGTCTTCCAGCAAAAGATTAACAGTTTCCTCAGGTTTCTTAAGGATGAAAGACCGTTCGGTTACGTCGTTGCATGTACGGTTACTCCACCTTAGTTTATTGTTGTTTTACTGTTGACTGTTTCAATTTTTTTTTTCCTTTTAAAATCTAACTCATTCTCTTATTCTTTGTCACCAGTTTTGTATACCGTCGAGTTTCAAAAACGCGGGTTACCCCATTGTCATACCTTGCTGTGGGTTGACTCGAGTAGCCAAATAAAAGATGCAACTCAAATTGACAACTATATTTCTGCTGAATTACCTGATCCGACGGAAGATCCTATAGCCTACAAAGTCGTTACTGAACTAATGATGCATGGACCTTGCGGACTTGCAAACCCAGGTGCAGCGTGTACTGAACAAGGAATTTGTAACAAGGGTTTTCCAAAGATGTATAATAACAAGACGTTCTTTGACATTAATGGTCACACGCATTATCGAAGAAGACAGACAGAAGTTCATTTTATGAAGGGTGAGTCAAGGTTGGACAACTGCAACGTTGTTCCATACAATCGTATGTTATGTTTGGCTTTTCGCGCTCACATAAATGTTGAATACTGCGGCTGGAGCATGCTGATTAAATACCTTTTTAAGTATATTTCGAAGGGGCCCGACCGTATTCTTGGGAAGATTGACAAACATGTTCAAAATCCATCTTCTTCAACGACTGAGAAAAACATTCATGTAGATGAAATAAAAAATTACGTCGATGGTCGATTTATTTGCCCGTTTGAAGCCTGCTGGAGGATTTTCGACTATCCTATTCACCGCAGAGAACCACCTGTGCAGATTTTAAATGTACATTTAGAAAAAATGCAGCGTGTCAATTTTAGGAACATAGATAGGTTGGATGTTATTGTTAATATGCCTGACAAGAAGAAGACGACACTTACCGAATGGTATGTATACAATAATGAGCACACCGACGGTAACCATTTAACCTATCTCGATTTCCCTTCTGAATTTGTATGGTATGCAGATTCAAAAAGCTGGCACAGAAGAGTCATACAAACAAAGAAATCCATTGGAAGGCTCACTTACGTTCACCCCAGTTCTGGTGACCTTTTCTACTTCAGAATGCTTCTTTCTCATCAAAAAGGTTGTAAATCGCCAATTGAAGTAAGGACTGTTAATGGTCAAGTGTTACCAACTTATCGAGCAGCATGTGAAGCGTTGGGCCTGCTTGGAGATGATAAAGAATGGGACATCGCTCTTGAAGAATCAGGTGTATCAGCGACATCTGCTCAGCTTAGAACTCTGTTTGCTCAAATTTTGATATATTGTAATGTCGCAGATCCGCGTAAGCTTTGGGAAAAACACTGGGAAGCGATGAAAGATGATATTCCAAGCAAAGTGTCGCAAAAAACAGGTATCTTCAACTATCATTTAAATACTCCTGAATTACAAGGGCACATTCTGTATGAGTTGGAGGCAACACTAAATGGATTTCGCAAATCTGTTCAAGAATATGGGTTACCAACTCCTCCAGAACATCTCCTTAACGATCTAAAAAATAAACTCCTTATGGAAGAAAAGAATTACAACCGTGATGTCCTCCTTCGAGAATCTGATCTCTCAGTTCCAAAACTGAATCAGGAACAGCGACAGGTATACACGTTGGTAATGAACGCAGTCGACCAAAATAGACAGGAACTATTATTTGTGTACGGTCATGGTGGAACTGGAAAAACATTTCTTTGGAAGACAATCATCAGCTCTCTTAGGTCTCAAGGTAAAATTGTTTTGGCTGTAGCTTCATCAGGTATTGCGTCTCTACTCCTGCCAGGCGGACGAACAGCCCACTCTAGGTTTAAGCTTCCGTTAGAACTCACAGACGAGTCTATTTGCCACGCCAAAAAACACAGTCAGTTAGGAAATTTGCTCATTCAAACCAATGTTATTATCTGGGATGAAGCTCCAATGAATGATAAACGGTGTTTTGAAGCATTAGACAGAACTCTTAGGGATCTAATAAACACACCTGAAACTGTTTTTGGAGGGAAAACAGTTATTTTAGGAGGAGATTTTCGCCAAACGTTACCAGTTAAAAAAGGTGCTGCGAAAGAAGATTTGATTCACGCTTCCATTGCAAAATCCTACTTATGGCAGAACTTTAAAGTCTATACGCTTAAACAAAATATGAGACTCTTAAGATCTGATCTCAGTAATGGAGATCGAGAACGCTCCAAAGTTTTTGCTCAATGGCTGCTTGACGTAGGGAACGGTGCAACAGGCTACTTAGACAGAGACTGCGGTGAAGACACCTTCCAGATCACCATTCCACCAGAATATTGTATCGCTCCTGATGAACAGGGGTTGTCACAGCTGATAAATTTTATCTATAATGATGCCACATTAAAAACACCAACCGCAGATACTTTCCAAGAGAAAGCAATAGTGTGCCCAAAGAATGATGCTGCAGACGCTGTCAATGCAAAGATTTTAGACTCAGTTGAAGGTGTCACGAAGACATACCTAAGTAAAGACGAAGCGATTCACATGGCAAGAGAAACGAGCGAAACTGAAATGCTTTACCCACTAGAATATCTCAACACAATCACATTCCCTGGATTCCCACCTCATGAGTTAAAACTAAAGGTGGGAACCCCGATTATGCTACTTCGAAATGTAAATCTCTCGGGAGGCTTATGCAACGGTACAAGAATGATCGTCATATCACTAATGTCAAAGCTCATTGAAGCGCAAATCATAACAGGAACAAGAGCCGGTGAAAAAGTTTACATACACAGAATCCCCCTCACCCATAAAGATCCTAACCTTTCATTCACTTTTAAACGTACACAATTTCCCGTCAAGCTTTGTTATGCCATGACTATAAACAAAAGTCAAGGCCAGTCTCTTTCAAAAATTGGTGTCTACTTACCTGAACCAGTGTTTAGCCACGGTCAATTATATGTTGCATTGTCACGAGCCACATCACCAGACGGGTTAAAACTTCTGATAAACCAAGAGACTGCTGAACTGCCATACACTACAAAAAATATTGCTTACACACAGTTCTTGAAAACAATTGAAAAACAACAGTAGTTTAACCACTATAGCATGCAGAATTTTGACAGATTTAACAACAAAAACATAAATTATTGTATTGCCTCTTTAAACAAACATATTTTATCTAATCTTCTTATTAGCTACTTTATAAAAAAAATATTGACAGCCACACCTATTCTATCATATTATTAGGTATATGTGTTTACTTATCACCAAAGGAAATTTAATTTATTAGCTACAGTTTATATATGTGTTTGTTATCTTCCTATTTTCACTAAACTATTACTTTCTTATGTGCAGACAACTCACAACAATGGCTGAAACAACTAATAGATCCTTGGAGGTGACAACAATGGCTGAAACAACATTTAGATCTTTGGAGGTTGGGAAAGAAGGCTGTGTTATAGAAGCAAAAGTGTATCGAAAATGGACTTCCAAGAGTATTCCTGACATGAAAGAAATAGCATTTTGCTGCATTTTGATAGACAGAGAGGTAAATATAAAAATACTAAACACATACTGTTACTGTCATTACTACCGTCGTGTGATCACAAAAGAATGCATCTGCAGAACAATGCGATACAAGCAAACATGGATGTCAGGAATACTGAACAGTTTAACGCTAAGCTGAAATTAAACACCGTCTACAGAATCTCAGATTTTATCTGTGAAAACACAAATCCATATCAACAAACACTACAAAACAACATAAGTCTGAAATTTGGAAAAATAACAAATTTTGAAACACTGCTTGGCAAAGAATCAGAATTTCCAGACCATCATTTTGAGCTGATATCATACAACGAGCTGTCCTCAAGAGTTCCTTACAGAGACGAAAACACCTCGAAGATGGTATATCCGATATTATCAGGTACTGTGTCACAAATTTACATATTCAACAAGATTATATAATACTGTTGTTAACATTCACAATGAACAGACTACTTAGGGTGCATCCGCTCCATCAGTGATCTTACACCTTTTCGACATGCAAACACTGGGCAGAAGTATCGTAGAAGAGTTGACATAGAGAGCTTAGAGTAAGCCATCCTGTCCAATTGAGCTATTCTCATATTTCAAATTTCTGAATGTACATTTGATTTGCACATCATTTTTTTCCTAATGCAGTGGAAACGTTGTTCAGTTCACCATGTTTGACAACCTTGCCAAACAATTTAACAAACAAGAGATTGACAAATTGCCACATCCCGTTATCGTTGTTGTCAGCTCCTGTCGTGTAACAAGATACAGAGGTACAACTACCGCTTAAACATCTAATAAACCAAAAAAAATATTCAAAATCTAATATCGACTACAAATGCCACACATACAGATGTGCAGCTGATAGACACTCCTGCAACTCATTATTATATAAATCCAAGATACGAAGAAGCAGAAGATGCCTACAAATTGTAAATAATGTCTGCCACTTCAGATTTAAAAAAGGTAAATATATTTACAAACTGTAACTCTAACGTCTAATGCTAATAAATGTAAGGTTCAAAGAAAAATACAGTCAGAATCCACGACTCCAAGTTGTCAACTATCGTTACCAAGACCCGGAACAAGAGAAGACACGAAACCGACAAACACTCTATACCCTGCTCCAACAAAATCCAGCAAGCTACAAGGTTTATAAAAAAAAATACATGTCTGTATACCAAAAAAACGATATACACGCCTTTCTCATACTCACTGTAATAATATTACAGGATGTACGTTTCACATGTGATGCAATGATCACAAGCTTCAACGAAACAAGAAGCTGGAGCTATTCATCGTGTAACGAATGCAGCAAACTCTCCATAAAAGTAAACGGCATCAGCACCTGTGAAGACCACGGAAAACAGATACCACCAACATACAGGTATTGTCCAAAAAAAATGTCTCTAACGCCCACGTTTCATTATAGATATTATGACATGAACAATAACAAATTACAAAAACACATAGGTACAATTTCAAAGCCACAGTCGCAGATGGCACAGCGACTGCAGAGTTCACTTTTTTCACGCAAGCTGGTCAAAAGATCGTCGGTCACTCTTGCTCAGATGTCATTCAGAGGTACCAAGCAACAGATAAAACCCAACTACCAGTCGAATTAGTGAATACAGTTGGTAAAAACCACATCTTCCAGATCCAATTCTCCCCCAACACACAAAAAGGAGCTAGAAGATTCATAGTGAATGATGTTTTAGACATCGAGCCAGCAAATGAACGAACAAATGCAGGTAACTATCCAATTAACATTCCTTTACACAAACTACATTACCATCTTTGAAACACGAAACCATAAAAATAAAAAAATTAAATTATCAACAAATTCAGGTTTCCTGCCTCATACACCCATTAACAAAGACAAGGGTGTAAATACTGAATTCACTACACAGACGGTTCTAACAATTGAAGATTCATCAAGCAAGGACACCATCATATCAGGTATGTCATACAACTTCTATTACAAACCACAAAAAATTAATACATATGAGTTTAACACTGTCATCACAAAACACGTTTACTAAATTACATATAAATCACATACACAGATCACATATAAATAACAGAATGCATTCATTCTAAGATACAGATCACTTGCACACAGAAAATTATACAACGATAGATTTAAAACACACAACATATAAATACAAATCAGCCCAAACCTATCTTACATAAAGGGCATTATTTCCATACTCCAACTTTATGTTACACTAAATCACCATCTCCACATATCTAACACATGACAAACACACAAAACACATCACCACTCAGAAATCCAACTTCCCCTCCAGCTTCTCAATGAAAATGGTTTTTTCCCTAGCCCTGAGCTCAAACTCCGTAGCAATTATTTGCAGCTGTAGCCGATTTGGAATATCCTTATTCTGAACCTCCTTCATAAAAGCAGCCATCTTATCTGGCACATCCCTTCCTGACAACAGCTCAAGTTCATCAACAAATCGCTCTCTTTCATCAACAATAGCAGTCACACGAGTACACAATGCAGTTACCTCTCTAGCCAGTCTCAAATCAACAGCAATTTCCCTTCTACAACGAAGTATAAACTGCGACTCCCAATCCAGTTTCCTCAAACTATTCCGAAGCTCATCACAAATTGGTAATCCTGCCATTGAGTATGTTTTTTGTTACCTACCAATGCAAAATACACTCAACCACTGCCCTTTAAATAACCATTTTGCAAGACACCCTGCACCACATAAAAAAAAAATAATGCTTCACATGCCTTTACTGTAAAACATTTGTCCGTACCCTCTATCAATCTAAAACAGTTAAATCTACAAAGTTTCCAAAACCTACTGATTTCACACTGAATTCCTTACCTGTTTTTTGCATTTATTTGCTTATCTTTACATGCTTTTTCTGTTCACATAGCTGTCTGCATCCACCTACATTTTCAAAACCTACTCATTTCACACACACTTACTTACCTGTGTTTGCCATGTATTTACAAAAATTAATACATATGAATTTTGTGCTTATCTTCATACTCTTTTTTCTGTCCACATACCTAGATATACACACATTATTAAAACAAGCATGTACACAAACAGCATAACACATGCTGAACAAGCACAAAATTACAAAATGCATTAGCACTTATCTGCATCCACCTGCATTTGCAAAAGCTACTCATTTCACACACACTTACTTAACTGTGTTTGCTGTGTATTTAGTTACCTTTATACTCTTTTCCCTGTTCACATACCTGCATATACACACACTATATGAAATTGTATTAACACTGTATACATAAACAACAAAAATAACTGCTTATTTGTTGTAGATACAAACAAAAATACAGCTTAAATCCACCACTTCAAATCTGCAAATATCGCCACTAAGACCCAGAGATGGAAGTGTTGGATCTGAAAGATGTGGGGGAGAATTGTATTATGCATCTGGGTGAAGAACATTGTGAGCTATATTTGCAGATTTAGTAGAAATTCTAAACATAATACTAAAAAAAATTGTATTATGCATAAAAACCCAACCACATCTTCCAGGAACATAATTACATTAAAAATGTAAACACCTAACATAATAGTACATTTAAAACAGATCCATTTTCATACAAACACTCATTATGCATTTTCATTAACACACTCAGTCTCTGTGATTTTTCTAACACTGAAACACACTGTTTGCAGGAACGCCCACAACCGACGTCATCTTCTCGGCAGTACCCCATTCTCTTCCCCAACCAGAGCCACCACAAAAAGATATTGCAACTGTTACAACACCAACTGAGCAAAGAACACGCTCTGCAAAAAGATCCCTGGACAAGGACCTATCACTCGAAACCAAAAAAAAAAAACGTGACTAGAATCTCTGTTGTTACAGTCTCACATAATGCCTATGTTTATATGTGTTAGTATAGTAAAACTTAACCGCTCACTTAACCACCTGATGGTGTAAAACATTTTGTAACTATAGCTACCTAATGCACATTTTGACCATCATCACAGGTGTATGCAGTTTCGTAAATGAATCATAACTTTAGTATGCACAACAGATCGGTACTTTTGCAATCGTGCACGTTCACTCTTAAAAGGAACCAACAAGTTTTAACCCCGCGCTCCGCAGCGAAGCGCGGGTTTAAAACCTCGTTTAAACATATATATGGTTATATGCAATTTCTATTTAGGGGGTGTTTAGGATTGCTTATTCAAAATAGATTATGCGTTTTGAAAATGGATAATCAAATAATCAGTTGTTGCAAAACGTGATTATGAAATATAGTGTTTGGATTTGATTATGTAATATGAAATAAATTATTTAAAAACTTTGGTTATAAAATTACCAAAAAAGACATGAAAAAGACAAAACAATTAATAAAAGCATAGCAATTTACACAAGCAAACAAAAGGGCATTATGGTAATTAAATAGAAAGAGAAGAACACGTTTTGGAAAAGTAGGGGTGGAGTATCAGCTACAAAACACCGGTTTGAAAGCTCTTAAACGCAAATAATTGATTTTTGATGTTTGTTTGCCAAACGCTAAAAACTGATTATTTGCTTTTTGAAAACGCAATAATCAAATAATCTGCTGCAAAACACAGCCCCAAACACCCCTTTAGAGTAGTTTACAAGTGTAATATGACATCTTTGTTGTTATTGCCTAGGTTCATCGAAAACGATAAAAAGGCGTTAATAAAGCAATATACGGTTTGACGTCATAATTAGTACAATCCATAAATTTAGCACAGACATGACAAGACATCATTTAATATCAACAGAAACCTATTAGGACATACACAATAAGTGGACATTATCAACTAAATAATCACAACATGAATAATTACAAGATTTAATAAACAATAAAACTCAAGCTTCTATAAAAAAGCATGTAACAATATACATGAATGTATGTTATTTAATTCTCTTGAAGGAATCATAATAAATCTTCATTACGGGCGGGCTATCGAACACCGGGTCAAAAGTGAATTACGAGTCGGACTAATCTGCGAATCGAGCGAGCTCCCCTTGCATGCAATGATGTGGTGGTGGTGAACCTCTCATTCCAATTCAATGCTCTTCGAGCCTAGAAAAATAGGTAAGGTCTCGGTTTCCTTTTTGCACTCAAGTCTACGACATCTGTCGTGCTTAGGCCCCTTCTTTCATTCCATAATAAAAGAGACCATCGTCTGCCTTAGTAGTCTCAAATAAGGCGTGCGGGCCTGCCCTTTTTTAGTAGGTGATTCATTAGCGAAGCTAAGAAAAGGATGGATCAGGAAAAGGGGTACTCTAAGCCCTCTGCACCACACATCTAACCAGTTTTCATGGTTCACTCGTTCACCGATTAGACCCTTAGTGTCTTCCAATTGATACAGAGGTGCACTTAAGGTTTTATCTTTTTTTTTTCTAACATAACATGAGGTTATGCTATTGATTCTATTAATTAAATCAAATTAGAACTTAAGGTTATAATATTTTTTTTCTTTAACATAACATGAGGTTATGAACCATCTAGGCTAGCTCAGATGGCCACCAAAGGTAACATTGGAAAGGTTGTTACCACATGCGAGAGGTCTCGGGTTCGAGCCTCACCGTGGGGGTTTTCCTTCAGGAGCGAAAAATGAGTGGGGTTTATCCCCTTATTTTATTAGTTTTTAACCTTTTTTTCTCTTTTTCTTTCATAGTTGGATATGAAGGCCATGAAAGATAATATTAAAGCCGGCCTCATCCCGTTCAAGACCGATCAAGAAATATTGGATGAAATCGTTCCGAGTGACAACCGCCAGAATATGTCGGGCATGGGCAGGAAGTTACCAAAACCGGGTGGTGGCTCAACTTCTCGCAGGCGCGCAAATCGTAGCAATTGGAGAAATAGACTCGGGATCAGCTCACGCAGATGTTTAGGCAACAAGAGCAAGAGAAAGAGTTACACAGGAAGCAAGCTGAGGAGGCGCAGACACGGGCTTATTTGGCTTCGTTAAAGGCTGACGCGGCGGACCAACGAGCTAATGTGGCGCAACAAAATTCTAAGGTGATTAATGCCGCCCTAGGTCAGTTTTTTATGCACTACAACTCACCAAATAGTGCTCGTCCATTTAACCCTCGTACTTTTAGTCTTGTACCCCCACCCCCACCCGGTCCTATGCCCCAACTCACCCCTAATTGGGCTCACTTACTCCAACCTCTCTTTCCTTTTAATTGTTTGGTTGAAGTTTTAGGTTAGCATAGGCCCACCTAAAGCCAAATACTTGGGGATGTATCAAAGTAGGCAAAGAGGTAGGGAATTTAAAAATAACATATATCTTTCCCTGACAAATCAACGTGGAGCAATCATGGCCATTTGTGTAATTTTTTTTATTTATTTTTGGTTTTAAAATAATATATTTATTCAATAAACATTATTAATATTTTAAATATATATTTTCTCTTTCCTATAATAAATTCAAATCCAAATATAATTTTAAATCCAAATTCAAATTCTAAACACATCTACAAACCAAACGGGCCCTTAGTCTTTAGAGATGGATGTCTTAGAGCTTGAGGAACGGTAGCGTGAAAGGGTTGCGCCAAAGAACGGCGCGAGCCGAACGAACGACGCACGACTCTGGTGCTCGCGCCGTTCGTAACAGCCCACGCGGTTTTTTTTTTTTAAAAAATTCTTTTTTTTTGTGTTTATGTGGGTGTTTGTGTGTGTGTTCTCTGTGTGTGTGTGTTTTACACAAGAAGAAATAAGATGCGTGTGTGTTTGTTGTGTGTGTGTTTTGAGTTTCATTTATATAATTTTTTTTTAAATTATTTTATTTATTTATTTTTTTAGTTTAATAAACCTTTACGTAAATGAAAAAAAAAAATTTGGCCAACGGCACCACAAAATGTGGTGCCAACGGATGCCCTAGCAAATGTGGTGCCGTTTAGTTTCTGGTGCCGTTCTCCATTTTGCTGGCGTGACACCACTTTTTGAGAATTTTTGAGAACGGCACGAGCCCAACGGCACGACCATTCCCAACACTCTTAGGAAGTTTGCGTCAAAAGGGGGTTTTGTTTGTTCCGTTATTCGTTTTGACCCCTAAGGTTTATGTGATTAACTCCACGTTTTTTAAAGTTTTCTTTTATTATATTTTTGACACATATACTTTTATACATAATTTTTTTGAAAAACGAAAAAAATTGAATTTTTATAAATCTTGGCCAAATAAAGCAATATTTAAGGTTTTTTAATTAAATACATTTAATAAAATAAATCTAAATACAAAAAATATTACTAAATAAGGGAAGAATTGATTTATTTGAAATACGAAATTCTCACTTGAGATTTTTCTTTACCATATAAAAGATGAGTGAAACCCAAATTCTTCGCAGCGCACACGGGACACGCCTAGACCCGAGTTGCAACCTTGGGCTAAATCTAGTATTATGAAAGCCCACAAAACAAAACCGTATTATGATACTACACATTTGAGAAGTGAAACGACGTAGTTTTGGAGTGCTACAGTGCTTAAAATAAACAGTGCTACAGTTGCGCTACGGTGCCCATTACATGGGCTAACTTTGGCCCGGAGGTGTTGATCCAATCCAACAGCCTTATTGAACAAAAAATGGAATAGCGCTAAAAAAAATACAAGATCTCAGCTTTGGTTACACACCTCATTCGAATAATAAAATCTTCAAATATTTAGAGTGTGTGAACCATATCACATCATTGATCATTTTGAAGGCGCAAGCTTCTTTGTATTTTCGAAACAACTAAAGAAAAGACCTATAACAAAGCTGTTAAGATCTTTCCTTTTCTTTCGATTTAACAAAAACAAGAACAACTTACCTGCGGGATCTTTTAATTTTCTTGGTTGTGATTCGTAAGGAAAAGTTACAAGAAGAGGTGGGTGTTATCATTGTGAAGATGTGTGTTCATGTCTGCGTTTCGATAGGGTTTTAAGATTTAGGTTTGTGGCGAGTGTCTGCCAAAGAGAAAAAGAGGCGTTGTGTTTGTGTAATAAGAAATAGGGTTTGTGATATCACAAGAGAAGTGATAGGTGAGACTGCGTTTTGTCTATGAGATAGGGTTATAAGTGAGTGTTAGGCTTTCAATTTGATAAATCTGTGTTAGATATAACTGTGTTGGGCTTTTTCTATTCTTCAGAAAATATAACACAAAATGTGGGCTTCACTAATTTTGGCTAAACACAACTTTGTATTTGGGCTGACCATTTGATTATACTCAATTCCCATTTGAAACGTCGTCGTTTCATTTGTGGGTTGAGTAGTGGGCCAACTTTGTGGGCCCGATCATCATAGTCAAATTAAAATAGATCCATTTCCTTTGGGTAGATCCAATCAAAGATTATTCTTATTTCCTCTCCTATTTTTACTATTTCGTTTCTTTTATGGTATTTTGTAGGGCTATACATAAAGGATACATATTGGATAGCTTACAAATATATCTTTTTCTTGTATTTCTTTTTTTTACTAATAAAAAAGACCTTCAAATCAGAATAATTCTTTTGTAATAGCTTAATGCTCTGCTCGCAAGTGATTTTGGAATAGAGTAATCTATCTAAAAAACATGAAAGCAGCTCCATCTTAAGAACTTTAATTGAGATCCGAAAAAACTAGATTGCACAAAAAAACAAGTTTTTGTATCAATCTAAAGCCAAAAAAAAAAAAGTTTTAGAAGGATCCAAAAGGTCCCGTTGAGCGCGCATGGCTATGTCATAATAGATCGGAAAGCCATAAAAAACTTGAGCCTTTTTACAAAACTTTCTTATCTTACAAAAGGGGGTTAGAGTGGGGCGAGAGCGGTCAGGACTGGTTTCAAGAGAGACGTCGAGACGCCATCTGTTTGGAGCGCTGTGCCAGCAGAGCTTGCTTGCAGAGGGATCAGGTAACTTTTTATGAATGTGGAGGTAGTGGGGCCCCCACACCAAATCCCCCCCACACCATTTTTGATAATCAAAATCTCAACAATTCAATTTAATTATATCCCATAACTATTTGAATTTAATTTATTTCATACATTTAATTTTTCTCGTTTACTGTCCCACCCACCCCCCCATTGTTCCGACGGACGAATGCTTGGTTGGGGGATGTGTGCAGAACTTAGACAGCTGATGATGGAAAGACATGTGCACGTTGTGGAGCCTAGAGCAGTGTTAGGCTTTCAATTTGATAAATCTGTGTTAGATATAATTGTGTTGGGCTTTTTCTATTATTCAGAAAATATAACACAAAATGTGGGCTTCACTAATTTTGGCTAAACACAACTTTGTATTTGGGCTGACCATTTATTTCATAAGGACGATTTTATTGAGTACGGGCAGCTATTTGTTTTAACTAAATTATATTATAATAAAAAAAACCCGATTGCCCAAAAAATGGATTTTTTTTACGAATTATCGAATTGTGAACAAAGCGAGCCTAACGTTGCAATGCTTATAACATACACTTATTTAAAAAAAACACCTTAAACTACCTAATAACTTTAAAATAAACGACGCAACCCCCACCCCCTCTTCAGTAACTCGAAAAGGGAAAAAATTAGCCTCATCGCAACGCGCGGATATATACTCATTTGTCGTTTGATACGCGGACGGTTTTTCTAGGAAAAAAAATTACGAATTATCAAATTACGAACAAAGCGAACCAAACATTGCAATGCTTCTAACATACACATATTTAAAAAATAATAATAATAAAAAAAGCCGCCAAACATTAAGTCGGAAAAAAAATTCCGGAAAAAAATTAACCCCGCCGCAACGCGCGGATTCTTATGCTTGTTATATTATATAATACAATATATTAAAGTTGGTGACATGTGACGACAAAAAATATCTGGAATGGGCTGGTGTTTTGAGGCTGGTGTTTTGGGCTCATCAGTTGGGCTTTTACTTTTTTTCTTTGGGGTTCTTTATACAATAATCAAAAACATGGGCCATATACCCATTTGCTATATAACTCCCTTTTTAATTTGTAGCACTGAAATGCAGAAAAATAAAATAATAAACCCCTTTTTAAAAAACAATAACAAAAAAGTTGAAGCCAATTTTTTTTTTTTAGAAAACCCTTAAAAAAAACTAATTCAACTCGTTTTATCCTCACTTTGATTATCTAACACTCCTTTATAAGTTAGTTGACTCTCTATTTACGTAAAGTATTCCTATTGTTCAAACCACCAATCCCTTTTTTTCTTCTTTCTAAAAATGGGTTATCATCTTGATCTTGAAAAACACTTTGCATTCTATGCATCATATCACAGCAACCCAATAAACATAGCAATCCATATGATATTTGTTTGGCCTATTTTTTTCACTGCTATACTTTTCATCAACTTTGTACCATTACCATTTAATGTCCCTTGTATACGTGTTTCTATTTTTGGAGTTGGTTTTTTATTGGTTTTGAATCTTGGGTTTTTGTTTAGTTTAATGTATGCTGTGTTTTATGTTTGGTTTGATTTCAAAGCTGGTTCTTTGGCTGCTGTTCTATGTTTGTTTTGTTGGGTTGGAAGTTGTGTTCTTGGAAGTGTTCTTGGTTTTGGATTGGCTTGGAAGGTATACTATGATTCTTTCTTGTGTTTTTTAGGATAATTGTCTGAAAACGTATCTTACTTGTCACTTTTTTGAGTTGTATGTATGATTGTTATGATCGGACTATTTAATAACTAACTTTTTGAATTTTGGATTGTTCTGTGTATCGATTGACGTATTTTTGGGTATTGAATCAAGTTTATTTGGGAATCTTAGAATCGATACACAGGGGTATTCGAAATTCAAAAAGTTAGTTATTAAATAGCCTCATCCTAACGACGGTTCATATAACTAAAAAAGTGACAAGTAAGGCTGGATGGGAGCGTCACATCAGCTTTCTCTCTCCAAATAAAACTCACCTTACAACTCACATTTCAACCGTAATAAGAACTCAACTTACCACTAAAACTCACATTTAATTAAAATACTCACTTTATATAAAATATACCCACTAAATACCCACATACACTCACAACTACATAAAATACAATAAATATAAAGAGAGAGGCCCCACCATTTTAGAACTCACACTAGGTGAGTTTCTCACATAGTGTACACACAAAATGGCCAAAACTCACCGAGCAAAACTGATGTGGCCAAAGTCACTTTGTGACCGGCGTAACAACTCGCGCGCGAGTTGCAAGTCACCTCTGTGACTTTCACCTTATAACGTCCAGCCTAAGATACATTTTTAGACATTAAGCCCTTTTTTATATGGTATCTTGTTTTTAATGAATTTATTAAGTTATATGTTTAGGATTTTGCGTTTTGGAGTAGATTATCTGATTATTGCGCTTGCAAAACGCAAATAATAGTATAAAAGTGTGGGACAAACTATGGAACAAAAATGTGATTATCTTTATTTTCATAGCAGCTTTGAAAACGCAACCCCAAACACCCCTTAAGATGAGTTTCAGAGTTGCTTATTCTAGTTACTTATTCGATTGTGATTATTTTACCTCTAAAGAATGATACAATTTGTCTGACACTGATACAGTCATACAAGTTAATATCTGATTATAGCGTTTGGGTTTAGTAAAAAGAATAAAATCTAAACACTGTCTCCTGCATTGCGTTAGGTTACAGCCGATTATCTAAAGCACCATGCCTTAGCAATCCAAACACCCTCTAAGATCGTGTTTATGAAGCTTATTTAAGATTTTTATATCTTTATAGATGGTGGTTTGAGTTAAGATTCGTTGATGCTAAATTAGGATAGCAAATTGATTTGTGTTCGTCTGAGATCGTGTCCATGAAAGTTATTTAGGAACTACGAACCTTTTTAAGCTAAGTTTCATCTGATATCGGTTATTTCGCCATTGACCGTCATTACAGAATAATGATATCATTGATTTCGATCACAAAACCTTCATTTAACATAAGTGAGAACGTGACAATTAGTTTATATTCAGGTTGTTCTTGTTGTACAACTAGTTTCGTGGACAGCGCAATTTATAGGACATGGGGTATTTGAGGTTAGTCGGCTCTATTTCATCACTTACATGATACTCGGTTTTACCTATGAAAGTTGCAACATTCGCCTTTTTATATATATTCCAAGTCAAATTTCATATATTGTCATTATTGGTTTGCTGAAAGTCTAACAAATCCTCAAACAAGGTGAAGTCAAACGTGCAACTTTCACGGGTTAAAACTCACGAGTATAAATGTATAAAGAACGTATCAAGAAGTGAATATACTTATAACTTCAATAAATATGCAGGGAAGGGCACCAGCTCTTCTTGACAACCTTTTGCAAGCTTTCTTGATGGCCCCGTTCTTTGTTTTGTTTGAGGTAAATTCTACATAGTCTACGAGGGGTGTTTGCCTGTTTGGATTTGCATTTGGTGAATCATTCTATGAATAAGAAGTTTTACATAATATGTATAATTATTGGTCGTTTTATGTATTCGTTTGATAAAGAATCTTAATTTTTTATCCCATCAAACATCTTATTATTTGAACTTTAAACAACATAAACATATCTCCACACTAATTATATTGCCCGTTTTATTAATCACATGATCACTCTTGAAAAGCATCCAAACACCCCATACATAGCCTTTATCAGAAAGTGGCATTAAGCTAGACTTTATCGGACTATGTTTTTGTTAATTCAGGCACTTCAGATGGTTTTTGGGTATGAACCATATCCAGGGTTTCATGCTCGTGTTACATCAATGATAGAGGCTGAAACCGAAGATAGGAGGAACAAGGAGGAACAATTATTGGCTTAGTATAATCCTATTGTCATCTCGATTACATGAGAAAACAAATGTTTAGTCTTTTGACACGATTGAAATCTTATGAACGTGTTGACACTTTGATCTTTAATCCATTAGCCATTGATAGAATTGTCATCATTCTGTACCCAACCACATGCCCTTCAACCAGTTCGAATTTGTAAAATCTACACAAAATGGCGAGTGCCATCTTCATTTGCAGGTACGCTGAGTCTTTTCCGAGGCATATTCTTGGACCCGCCTAATATCAAGAAAAAAATGTCACTTGAAATCATGGTTTTAAAATTTTATTGCTTTTAAGAAAATATCACATAGAAAGGTAGCAACTTTCATTTTTAGTAATCTAACGTGGTTACCTGGTCCAAATGACGATATTACAGCTGACATTTACTTACATGACCTTAAAGGGGGTGTTTGGGATTGCTTAAATTAAGATGCTTATCATTCTAGAATCTAAGGTTGGAACCTGCTTATCTTTATGTCCTTATTAACTCTTAGCAGTTTAGTCACTACTTATAAACTAGGATAAATAAGCAATCCTAAACACCCTCTAAATCGAACTTTTAGGAAGTTAACTAGCTTTTATAAATTATATATGCAATTGTTCCTCTTTAATACTGGCATATTTGTTACCTGAAATGCAGTGAACTTAAATGGAGATGCGTTTTGGAAGAAACCGTCTTTAAGCCATCTTTCGGGCTTAAATTCTTTTGCATCGGTACCCCAATTGTATTCCATTCGTCCCATTGAGTAAGGTACGTATGTCACCATACCTCCTGCTTTTACTTTCGTTCCATCAGGTAAAATATCATCGTTCAAGATTCCTTTTGGGTCCTTTTTAAAACAAAAAAGGATCAACCTTTAGTAGCTTCATCAAGTTTCCAACAATCCCTTTTAGTTTCTTTCCAGATATAGCAGAAGTTGCAAGATAAATGGGCGGGCTGAGTAACATGTTAAAATATCAAAACAGGCCGGGTCGGGTTGAGTTGACATACAAATTTCTTTATTTTTTTTAATTCAACAAAATTCTGTAATTATTTTTGCAAGTCAATATTATTGCAATAATAATCAATATTTTTTAATAAAACGATTTCCGAGGTTGTATCATGTATGCATTGATAATAAGCTTTGTGCAACACTCGACCCATTTGCTGATTTGACCCACAGACCCGGATTAACAAGACACGACCCAAATTGACCCATTCATATATGGGTTGAATTTACCACTTCCGTGAAATAAAAATTTGAATGACTTACCTGAGGTACAGCTGGATACAACCGCAGTGTTTCTGTAATAACAGCATGCAAATAATACAATTTTCCCAAAGAATCGTAAGTCATAAGATCAGCAAATTGCTTAGTTCTGAGGTCAAATGATTCAGCATCTTGTGTTTCACATGGTTTCAAAGACACATTCTCCTCTTCTGCACGTTCTTTCTCAAAAGCTTTGAGCTCCGCATAAAGTTTCTCAGCAACATGATCGTTAGTCATGATCATGTATATAGCCCAAGAAAGAGTCGTTGCTGTTGTATCTCGTCCAGCAATCACAAAGTTCAATACAACGTCTCTTAGACTCTTGTCGTCGATGTTGTTTTCAGGGTCTTTTCCTAACTCAATAAATCTTGATAAAATATCATGCTTCATCTGATCAAGGCACGGCATAAGATAGAATGTAGTTAAATCCATTACATATGTACATCCGTGTTTAACGCATATATAGTTGTACTTGCACTTACCTTACTATCATTAGGAACCTCTTTAGATTCTTCTATCTCTTTCTTTCTTCTATATATGACCGAATATGTAAAATCATCAATGATCTTGATGCTTTCATCCAAAATAGCTTCAGAACCGACTCTTAGGAACTTCTTTATTTTCCATAGTGGATCAATGAACCTAAGTGTGACTATAATGTTTGCAGCGTCAAAGGCTTTGGCAAATCGATTTTCGGGTAAGCTAGGAGCTAATGTCCCTATCTCGACTCCAAATCCTACCTTACATATAGAGTCCAGAGTCATCCTCATAAATAATTCCTAAAATGAGAAACATAAGTCTTAACATATAATGGAACAATCTATCTTATACAATGTACTTTTTTACGTGTTATGACGTGTGAATGAGACAATATGAATTCGTGTGATTACTTTGTTACCTGAATGTCTAGTTGTTGGTGCTTAAAAGCTGCTTGACTTAGAATAGAAGAGAGCTTGAGGCTATACTCTCTAAAAACGACTGTGCTAAAGTCCCTTAAGTTCTTAGAAGCAAACTCAAAACTTGATGTTTTCCTTTGTTTCCTCCATTTCTCGCCATCAGAGTTGAAGATACCTTCTCCAAGCAAAACCTCCATATACGAATGATACACTTCTCCCTTCAAAAACAAAAAAGAAAGCCGAAAACTTTATGTCTAGATCAAAATGACGTTATCTTGATAGCAATAGTAAAAAGAAAATCTTGACAGCAAATGCAGTTATACGAGTAATATATTGTGTCTAGAAATAGAGACCTTTGGGTAGTTTGCAAAGTTCGTTTTAAGAACATGTTCTACATTAGCTGGATCGGCTATGTAAGTGTAAGTGGTGAAAGGCATTGGAACCACAACAGTTCTCGACTTGGACAGGTAGTTGACTAGCCAATCGTGCATGCGGTCATAGTTCACTAGTTGCTCGATGGCAGCTCCAACAAGTGGCCACGTTTTCGGACCCTTGTGAGCTCGTTGGTTCCATCGGTGTAGGAAGATCCATGTAAAGATTGAGCATGCCAAAACCAAGATTTCTGTTTCCATTTCTTGAGGTATAAAGGACACAAATGTTATGTTATTACTAATTTTAATGTTTTGGTACAAAGAGGAAGTTCTTATAAAAGTGAAAAAAGTGGGAAAATATTTAAAAATTAGAGAAGTTGTTGTGATATGGGTTACTGATGAAATAGCTATATTTTTGTCAACAATCTTTGTATGTCAATTAAATGTAATAATTTAAAATGGTTTCATAATCTTGGTGTCTTTAACCTAAATGTTCCTAAACAGCTAAATAGTTGTGGTGAATCTTTTATCCTTTTGCCGGCATATACGGAGTACAACAACAACAATACCTAATCTCATCGAACCGTCATCGAAACCTGATATGAAGGTTAACTCCAGCACGACCCGTTATAAGCTTATCGTCCTAAAGGGTCAATGAGGTAACTATCAACCTATTTTTTTAACCATGTAAAAGCTTTTCAATAAGCTAAAATTTAAAAGACAAAATACCTACTTTCTCACACATGCATCAACAACCAAACTATGCTAAAATACATAAATTTTGGGTACTGATACATAAAACAATTTTCATTGGTTAGTTTTTGCTGACTTGTTTGCCTGCTAATGGCTGACTTGCTGCTATGTTTGTACATTAAATCACTCTTTAAAAACAGTTCTTAAACAAAAGCTAAACACTGCTAATAGCTTTTTAGCATTTTCCCTCTTATTTGTGTTTCAAACTTCATTTACATCATGATATATGTTGCAAATCATACAAAAAAAAAAATTCCACAAAACTAAACTATTCATTTGATGCAAATAGCAATCTCATTATTTTGATGGAACATACAATGCATAATTGCACAAGCAAAAAATTGATTAGAGTACTTATTCAGTTATGTGTTGGTACAATAGTTAATAATATTTTTAATATATTGTGGGTCATGTAATAGTGAAGCAATAAAAAAGGGTCATGTTATTAAGACCACCCTACCTCACATATTGATTGTAATACCACCCTTACAACACTATGTTTTTCTCGTTTTGCATTTTTACTCAGTTTTAACATGTTTTTTTTGAGGTTTCGGTATTGTCAGCCGTACTTTGTCCTTCTTTTGTACTTATGGTACTTTTTTATGCTAATACCCCTCCAATAATGCAACATTTTGTACTTTTTGATGTCAATACCACCCTAATAATACATTTGTCCTTTGTTCTTTAATACTTTTTATTTTATATTTTTTGTTTTTTTATAATTTAGTCTTATCAACTTTTATAAAATCTCACCTAACACGGATTTTTTTTTATCTTAGTTGATTCAAATTGTATATAAATAACATATAAAATTTACATAAACACATTAACACTAAAAATTACATTAATTGGTTATACAGAAAGAAGATATGGGTAAAATACTTTGTTTATAAAAAAAGAGGTGGAGTTCAAAAATAATAAAAAGATATCCGGTTTGATATCTATTTCCAGTTTCGAAACATGTCGAACGCATGTCCGTTTATCACGGAACAGGTATTATATTTTTTCATATTACGTAATTTTCTCTCAATATTGAAATTTAAATTTGCATAGTTTCTAAAAAATAAAAAAAACATATTGCGATTTTTTTAGGCTCAGATTATAGACATTGTTAATGGCGGCATTTGTGAAAGTTGCAAGGCGAATTATATCTCACTTTACCATCATTTAATTTTATCAAGCCAAGCAACAAAGTTTTTTTAGAATCATCACAGCCGTGGAAATGAATTAGGTTTAGGGTTATGACATATATATATCTTGGTGGATCTCTTATGGGCCGAAGATAATAAGGAGAAATGGGCTGTAAAATTTTATACATATTAACGTATGAGTAGAGATGCAAATAAATCGGTTAAAACCGGTTTTCGGTTATTAGAAAACCGGTTTTAAAAAAACCGGTTTTTCTAATAACCGGTTTCGGTTTTTTCGGTTTTTCCGAAATCGGTTTTTTTCGGTTATAAATGTTCGGAATCGGTTTTTTTCGGTTATAAATTTTCGGAATCGGTTTTTTACCGGTTCGGTTTTTTTCGGTTATAAATGTTCGGAATCGGTCTTTATACCGGTTCGGTTTTTTTCGGAATTTAAAACTTCGAACATTTATTTAATAAACTTGTTAATTATCAAACATTTAATTAAACAATACACCGGAAACATACTAAACAAATACAATCATAACTTTTTATTTGCACCGGAAACATACTAAAAAAAATACAACCATAACTTTTATTTAAACAATACAATTATACAACTAAAAATATATAAATACTAATACATTTCGAGCTTCGGCATGGCCATCACCCGAAAACATATTAGTGTACTCAAGTAGTCAAAAAAGAATTTTTTTTTAAAAACTATTAGTGTTCGGTTATATTAGTGTACTCAAGTAGTGTTTTTTTAAAAACTTTTTTTTAAAAACTATTAGTGTTTTTTTAAAAAGCAACAATATTAGGGGTGTACTCAAGTGTAAAACGCGGTTTTTTTTAAAACTATTAACGGTTATTAAAATTTTAAAAAAAAATTAAAAAAAAAACCGGTTTTAACCGGTTTTTTTCTCACTTTACCATCATTTAATTTTACCAAGCCAAGCAACAAAGTTTTTTTAGAATCATCACAGCCGTGGAAATGAATTAGGTTTAGGGTTATGACATATATATATCTTGTTGGATCTCTTATGGGCCGAAAATAATAAGGAGAAATGGGCTGTAAAATTTTATACATATTAAGGTATGAGTAAAATTTTAAATATTGCTATAAATGTTGATATATTGTACTTTATGAGTAAAATTTTAAATATTGCTATAAATTTTAAATATTGCTATAAATGTTGTAAAATTTTATACATATTAACGTATGAGTAAATTTTTCCCGTAGTTCATCAAATTCATTTTTCGTAATTGTAGGTGTTCAATTCGGATGACGACTTAGTTGATTGGGCACAAAATATAGCTCGATCGCTTGGTTTTGTTATTGTAAAACGTAGAACCAACAAGAAGAACGGTTATTTGCACAAAATACAACTTATGTGTTCGAAAAGTAGGGAATATATATCTCAACGGCTAGAATGTGAGATTCAACGAAAAACCGGTACCGTTAAAACTGACGATACTATAAAAGACGAGATATTTGGACATTGACGGTGGTGTGTGATGAGCACAATCACCCATATGCAGCTCGATTAAATGAAGATGAGTTCCTTTTGGTGAAAGAATTGACAAGCTACAACGTCCAACCATGTCATATACTTTCGACAATAAAAGAACGTAATCCGGATAACGTGTCTAGCCTTAGAAATGTATACAATGCACAAAATAAGATTCGTGGAGTCATAAAAGGTGATAGAACTCCGGTTCAAGTTCTTTTGTCACATTTAAAGGGTAAATGTTATGTATACTACGAGAGGGTAAATGACCTCACTAATAAGCTTGAAGAGCTCTTTTTTGTCAATCCAACTTCATATGCGATATGGTGTACATTCCCGCACATCATGATCATGGACACCACTTATAACACCACATTGTTTAAATTGCCCTTTTTTGAAATTGTTGGATTTACTTCAACAAATAAAACATTTTCAATGGGGTTTAGTTTTTTAGACAAAGAAAAAGGACATAATTTTCGTTGGGTATTGCAATGTGTGAAGAAGGTAATGGCGGAAGCTTATTACCCGCGTGTTATCATCACCGATAGAGATTTAGCCTTGATGGGGGCATGCAGAGAAGAATTCCCAAGCGCTAAAAAATTACTTTGCAGATGGCATATTTCACAAAATATGTTTAAGTATTGTCGAGGAAGAATACAAACACTAAGTTTGTGGGAGTCTGTCAAATATACATGGGAACATATGATTAAAGCTCCAACAGAAAGATTACTCATGGAATATTATACACACCTACGAGAGTTATTGGTCGCTCATCCAGGTACTTGTTTAATCTTCACATATTGTTTTATATTTTTATTAATTTATTTATTTACTTAATTCATTGTTTTTCAGATGTTTCTTTGTATCTAGATGATTGGTTGAAAAACTATAAAGACATGTTCGTCTCTGTGTTGACCGATAAATATCTTAGCTATGGTGAATCAACATCATGTAGAGTTGAGAGTCAACACGCGTTTGTTCTACCAAATGTTAATCCTCTTCGCCAACAAACAAACCACTTTGTTCCACCATATGTAGATCCCCATCGCCGAAGTTATTCAACATCTACAAAAGTTCCAGACTTGAACCAAGAACCTGCGAGACGTATCATTTTGGCTAACCGCATTACAACGCTCTTATGACTGTCCGGAGTGTAAAAGTTGACTCCGGGGGTTATAAAATTTCATACATTTCTTGCAACGCGCCTTTTCACACCCCATGATCATAATACCAATATGTAATTAGACCAAACATCGCCTATTCTCATATGTTAGTTAATTCGCACCACATCTTCATTTGTGTAAATTTTTCGAGCATGGCTAGTAGAAACGGAGGCATTAGTGGAAGCTTGTTGTGATTGTGAGTTTTCCATTATAGCGGGATTTGAGAAATTAGAGTATATATATCACGATTAGAGAGAAAAAGTGATTAGTGGTGTTTTTTATGGTTGTTATTCACCTCACACCCAATACCATCTATTTATAGTACTAAGCCATGCCCTAAAATCATAAAAAAAAAAAAGGGTTTAAACGGCTAGTAGCCGTTGTGATTTTTTTTTACAAACAAAAAAAAAACGGTTTAACCGGTTTAAAAAAAAAATTGCCACGGCTAGGTTGATCCTTGTTGACGTTTTTTTAACCGGTTAAACCGGTTTTTTAAAAAGAAAACTGTAACGGTTATTAAAAAAAAAAAATTAAAAAAGAACCGGTTTAACCGGTGAGAGTTTTTTTTAAAACCGGTATGATTAAAAACCCGAAAACCGGTCTAACCGGTTCGGTTATATTTAACCGAACCGGTTAAAAAAAACCGGTTTTTTAAAAAACCGGTTTGGATTTGCATCTCTACTTGTTTGCACATGTGGCAAAACAGGTGAATCTGTAATGGGTCAAAACATGCTGGCCCATATCACTTTTTATCCATTTTTTGGACTGTATGAATAACCACACCTTAAGTATAACCGAAATGACTATACTAAAACAGTAGTAATAAAAAGATTTCGAGTTTCGATCCAATTCACCCATTTTTAGTTATATCTTTTAGCCTAATACATTGGATGATTGGAAACATAACCCGGACAAACTGTTTCACTCATTTCCATATACTTCTGTAATAAAAGAGGATGATCATACCATATTGGTCAAAATTCTTCATGGTGTCACTAGAAGCCATATGGAGCATCACGAAAGATAATATTTTCACATCAGTAGATTCTGGATTAACGTTCTCAATGAGTATATCTTCATTTGCGCAGAAATTGAATTCCTAATATTCATACCGTTTATCGTACTGTGTGTACATATGCAACGTTATTTCGTTGTTATATTGCGACGCGAAACGAGTAAGGTGCTCAAGCCATTAGAGAGCCCAATCCATCACCACAGCGCTTAACCTTACATTTTACAAAATTTTTGAAAAAAAAGAAAATTCGATATTATAAAACAAATTTGGCATATACTATGTAATACAGATTACATAAGACATAAATGCTGTTTAACTTATGAGTACTGAAGAACATTAAGAATGCTATTAAATAAAAATTGTCATAAAAACTTTATATGATCGCTGTACAAACTAAGACATTTTGTTTTTCCTCTTAGACACCGCAGAAAACTCTATGTGGTGATCATCCCAAGTGTTAATGTAATCCAAGATAAAAAAATTGTAAAACCAAGAGTATTGATATACTCTTAACAGACCACCAACAATTCTGTGTGCAAGCTTACAGTGTCACCAAATGTCTATGTAGAAACACGTCGTAACAGACCACCAAATTCGCTAGAACACTTTCTCACAATATATAAGTGTAAGGTATGCAGTTATCTGCATAGGTATGCAAATCAGAATAGAAACACTGACTTAAAACTTGATTGCCAGTTGATGACCTGTTGTTAACTTATCTTTATAACTAATATTCCTAATTTATTTTAAAATGTATAAATAGATAGCTACGTCACATAATGGTTAAATATTCATAGTTTTCTCATTGGAAAAGGCAGATTATATAACAACAAAACAAAGAAAGCCAAGCCAAAAAAACCTTAGCTAAGCCCCACAACCATAATACACAAAAAAGAATGGAGCACCCAACGAGATAAGAGGAAGGGGCCATTCAACTTATGTTATACATCTCCATCTCACCAATCACAAAAGACACACACAACAAAGAACTAGACAACACCACCAATAAACAAACACAAACACTCCCATTATTCTAAAAACTCTAAACACTAATCAAAGTAACTGCAACAGTCACGCCTCCAAATCTGCATTCTTAAAGCAATCTAGTGGATTAAAAACCCACAACTGCCACAGAAGTGCACCTCTCTTAGCTCTCTTAGAAATCCACTCATAACACTTTAGTTGAATCTCCTAGAAAATCTTATTAGCGTTGTGGACTTTTGCTTTAAACACCCGCTCATTACGAAACAGCCATAACATATATCTAGTCATCCAAACAGTAGCTTGCCATTTCAATTTATTTTGACTCGAAAAATGAGAACCACCCACATGAGTCAAAATATCTTTTGCTGTAAATGCATTAACAGGACCTAACTTCCACCAGTCAAAGACTTTGCTCCACACACTCGAGGCCATGTTTCGGAATACAAACGCATGATCAATAGACTCGAATCCATCAACACAATGGGGAAAAAGGAGAGAATCCATATCAATGCCTCTTTATCTAACTCGACCCAAACTGGAAGCCTCCTTAATAACACTCTCCACACGAACACATTTACCTTCTTTGGCACTAACATGTTCCACCTTGTTTCTTGAACCAACCCGTCAAGAAAGATACAAACGATCTCTTTATATTCGTCCTTGAAATCTATCAACTTACGAACAATAAGAATCACCAAAGTGATAATTGAATAACCAACATAACTAAAAGTGTTTGTTTGTGTGTCAAATCGGGGGCAAGTAAACAAAGATTCCAAAACAACTTTTTTGAAGCCGGTCAACAAAGAAAAAAGGAACAGTCGAACCCTGTTTTTAGGTTATTTGTTTAAGTTTTTTTTTATAATAAAAAAAGAAACAATTATTAACCTTTTATTTAATAGAGGTTTGATCTCTAATCCTTGTAGGATAACTTCTCTGCCGACTAGGAGAAGGTGGTGTAAACCACGACCCTTCAATCTTTGGTTACTTATAATTAGTCCCCCTCACTTAACCTTTAATACGTATAACTAAATATTATTAATACCGTTAAACTTTTAACAGATCGTATCGTTATAATTTAATATATTACATTAATATATTTACCTCGTCATTTAACATATAAACGTGTGCGTCCCCTAGAGGCTCGAAATATTTTCCCGACATATATTAATTCATATATGGTCATAATCAACACTCCCACTTGACATGTTATGAATAATATAATAACATGGAAGCGTCTACAACAAGACACGCCAATGCTCCCAAAAAACATCCGAGTGTGATGGTTTCACAGGGCAAATGACAAATGATTTATGAATTTACAACCTTTTGTTTCCTACCGTTGTAAATTGGATATGGATCAATGTCATTCCATAATTAAACGATTCGTTTCTCAAATAATGAAGTAATCAAGATGTACTGAAAATTAAAGAACCAGTTCCTTCTTGAGTTTTTTCAGGTACGGCCATACACCACATCTGATATTTCTATGGAGGGGCCCAGTGCATCTTCTTCAACATGGATTTAAAGGACAAATTCTATATTAACTACAAGTGTCCAGGTCATCATTGTGGCATAAACCATTCTGACACAGCCTTATTAGTCACCTATTCAGGACAACTTAAACTAATATCAGAGAAGGAATATTCCACATATGCTAAACCTACTTGCATCTCAATCTAAGGATTTATGTAAATAAAATCACGTACAGAGATTCACTTGATGACGTGATCCCATAAAGTGATATTCTGTGGCGGGGAAATCCAATATTCAATCTAATGAATATCATGTGATTTTGGTTGGACTCATCATTAATATCTCCAATATCACCAATCACTCATGAATTGACTTAGTTTAACAATATTCCCCATATTGTTAATCGACAATGGATTAATTTAGAATAATAAGAATATCATATCACGGATTTTAAACATGCAAATACTAAGGGACACAATTTATAATATGAAAGGGTGATATGGGTACAAAATACCAACTATCATTATCATAAAATAAAATTGTTATACAACATCCCTTATCCAAATACTAAAACACAGATCTACCCATGAAAACTACTAGCAGGACGAAGCCCCAGCCCCTGCAATGTAGTAAGCATCCTATTGATAAAGCCTTTGTAAAAAGGATCACAGATTGTTTATCTGTGGAACTTTAAGTATCCTTATTTCGCCCAGTTCAACACACTCGCGAAATAATGATATCGTCTTTTATAGTGTCTGGCGCCTTTTTGAACTCCCGTTTCATTACATAATGAACTGCTCACAGAATTGTCGCTTACATATTCAATAGGTTACATTTAATCGTTGTACAATACCAAGCCTGAGATAATTATTCCTTATCCAAACAGCTTCCATGGCAGCTTCTGATGCAGCTATTATTCAGACATCTCAATCTCGTTCAGTATCGAGAGTAGTGGCGAGAGTTTGTAGAGGGATCCGGAGGGTTGGAGGATTGGACAAGTCTGTGGCGAGCAATACTCGGAGCTGGCGGCGCTCGCTATATGGGGTATTCAGAGAGGGGGGACGAGAAGTAGGAGCGGGGGGATGAGGTCCGGGGGATCGGGTTTGAAGACCCGTTATGTGTCGGGATTCGTAGTAGTGCAGGTCGCGTGCGCGGTGAGAGCCCAGAGGCATCGAGCAGATGTGGGAAGGGTGGTGCGTGAGAGGGCGTGCGTGTGAGAGGTGTGGTTAGTTTTGTTGTCGCGACGGGGAGTGTGACGCGGGACGGGGGGCGAGTGAGGGTACTTTATATTTATAGTGGATGTTATATGTATTGTTTAGTAGTTTTAAGTGGGTGTATCTGATGGATTATGATTCTTTAAAGATTGTATGTTGGAGTAAGTGCAGGGGGGGGGGGGGGAAGGGGAGGGAGGGGACGGGGGGGGGGGGGTAGTGTTAAGTAGATTTTGGTATTGAGGTTATGTCTAAGAAGGTGTTTGTATCAGGGTTGTGGGATTGGAATGAGTAGGATTATTGTAATAAGGTGGTTTTTTAATTGGGTTATAGATATAGAATTGTTAAATTTTATGTTGTATTTAATTGTTTTAGATTTGTTATTTATATTTTTTTGTTTGTTGAACAAGTATAAATGCTGCTTCCCTCAAATCCTTCAAGTTATAACACTTTCCTGTTAAAATCTTTTACACTTTTTGTAAACTTGAATGTGATTTCCCATGATGATTATGTCATCAACATACAAGTGAGGAATAAACAGTACTCCACTAGCCTATTGATATACCACATGGCTCATCAAGATTTTGAGTAAAATCCAAACTTTTTGATTTCCTCATCAAATCTTTTATTCCATCTTCTGATGCTTTGCTTAAGACCATAAATGGATCTTTGAAGCTTGCATACTTTTCCTGGGATGATTAGAGATCAACAACACCTTCAGGTTGCACCATATATATGTCGTTCATACACAGGTAAACATTTAAGAAGCTATTTTTTTAACATCCATTTGTCATATCTCATAATCATTAGTTATGCTGCTAGAGATATAGAATTCCTAATAGCTCTAATGTCAGCGACAGGTGAGAACGTTTCTTCATAATCAACCCCGTAGAGTTGGTAAACCTTTTGCTACAAGACGAGCTTTATAGACGTGTACAATACCATCCATGTCGGTTTTTTTCTAAAAGCCACCCTGCTCCCTACGCTACAACCAGGAGGAAGATCGACCAGGACCCATACCATATGTCCCCTTCTATGATTGTAATTTCCGCATTTATAAGCATCGATCCACTTATTAGATTCTGAATCTAACATGCACTTCATAGCTATGGGTTCATTAAGAATCCCCTAGACCTATGCTCCTCACCTCTAACATTTAGACATAAGCGGGTTTGGAGCTCGATGTGGCCTTTCGGACCTACAAATCGAATCACTTCCTCTTGTGGTGGTTTCAAAACCCTCCACCTGGGTCCTCTTGAGGAAATGTTTGCTAGTATTTTCATAGGTGTAGTGTATCTTCTACTTCTTAGAATTTCTTACAAGATCTACCCGCCCTCATTCCACGGATTTCCTTGACATTATAGATGCTTCTCAAAGAATTCAGCATACCTTGCAACAATCAATTTTGTTTTCAGGTGGGAAGTAGAAATAGTAACCCATCGTTTCCTTCTGGGTGTCCTATAAGATCACACTTAACCGATCTTATGTTCGAGTTGTCAGGCGTATCCTCTCTTCACATAGAGCACTCCGACATCCCATACCTTTTAGTAAGACAAGTTTGTAACTTTTTCCCATACCACAATTCATAATGGTTGTTTTGTCCAACTTCTTGTTGGAAAACCAAATTAAGAAGGCGTGTTTGCAGACTCTAGAGCAAAAATCCCAAAAGGATAAAGGCAGAGTGTAAGAATCATCATTAAGATCGTACCATATCTAGTACAAGTACATTTCCTCCTCTCAAACACTCCATTAATGTTGTGGTGATGTAGGAGGAGTCTAAGCTGTTGAACAATTCCGTTTAGCTTTTAGATAAATTCCTTTAAACTCTTGGCTAATTTCTATGTATTCGCAACACACACAGATCTGATTCGAATTGCCTTAATGGTCTTTTCCCGAGTTGATTATTCAACTTCATTTAAAACACTTTGAACGTATTCAAATACCATCATGTTATGTTTAAGAAAGATAAACATAACCAAACGACTATAATCATCTGTGAATGTAAGAAGTAGCTAGCACCATTGTCTTGACACATATCTAAGTGGACCACATACGTCAGTATGTATTATTCCAAGGAAGATCTTTTGCCCTTTCGTTACTATGGGGAAAGGTTTCTTTGTCTATCGCCAGATAACAAGATTCGCATTATCAAAAGATTCAACATCCGTTGACTTAACAGCCCACGACTTGTTGCGCCAAAAACAAACAAACAGCGCAACAAAAAAAAGCGCAATCAAAAAATAAAACAAAAGAAAACCACAACATTAACAAAAAAGAAAAGACAAAAAGACATGAAAAATAACAAAAAAAAAAGAAAAAAAAAAATAAAAACAAAAAAAACAGTCAAAGACAAAAAAGATAGAGCAAGCAAAATAAGAAGAAAGGGGGGGGGGGCGGGAGGGGGCGAGGGGGGGGGGGGAAGGGGCGGGCGAGGGGAAAAGAGTTTGGGCACAAGGCTGGGAAAGGAGGGGGAATGGACGAAAATGCAAACCAGGGGGGTCGGACTCGGGGGGAAGAAAAAATAACAATTCTCTCTCTCTTCTCTTTTGGAGTGGCAGGAGGGAGTGAGGGGGGAGGGGGGGGGGGCAAGAGAGGGGGGGGGGGGGGAGGGGGTAGATATTGATTATTAATTAATTTCAAACAAGATATACAAGCAAATACACCACTACACAATTAAAAACAACACACAACAAGCAAAAAAACATAGAGAAATAGCAAAAAAAAACAAAAAAAAAAAAAAAAAAAAAAAAACAAAAAACAAAAAAAAATAAAAAAAAAAAAACAAACAAAAAAAAAATAAAAAAAAAAACCAAAAAAAAAATAAAAAAAAGAACAACAAACAAACAAAAAAAAAAAAAAGAAAGAACAAGAAGTAAAGAAAAGCAAAAAAAAGAAAAAAAAAAAAAAAACAAACAAAAAGAAAACCCAAAAACAACAGAAAAAGCAAAAAAATCAATCTATACATAAAAAATAAAAAAAAACAAACAAAAAAACACAAACAAAAAAAAAGTAACAAAACAGACCAAGCAACCAAATATAAACCAATATACCAACAAACACAGCAAAAAAAAAAAAACAAAAACACATAAAAAAAAAATAAACCAAAAAGAACAAAAGAAAAAAGTAAAAAGCAAATGAAACAACACCACAAAAACAAAAAAAACAAAACAACAAAAAACACACAAAAAAAATAAAAGACAAAAAAAAATGAAAAAGATACAAAAATGAAAAACAAACAAAAAACAACAACAAAAAAAAGCACAACATAAAATAACCAACAATAGGACGCAACACACGGGAGCACACCAAGCACAATGACAAAACAAAGAAAACCAAAAAAAACAGACACACAAAACAAACAAAAAAGTAACAACATCAAAGGAAAATCAATAAAAGATAGCAATGAAACACAACTAAACACAAAAAAAAAACAATCAAAGCACAAAAAAAAAAACAAAACAAGAAAATAAGAAAGCAACTAAAATAAAAACATAAAAAAAAAAAGCAAAAAACATGATAACAAAACAAAAAAACAAAAAGAAAAAAACAAAATGGCAAAAAAAAGCAAAATCCAAAAACAAACACAAAAAAATAAAAAAACCAAAAAACAAAAAGACAGCCAACACAAAAGACAAGGAAAAACACAAAAACAATCAAGAAGAAAAAAGAGCAAAAAAAAAAAAAAGCAACAGTCCAAAAACAAGAAAATAAAAAAAAAAAAAAAAGGTTTCTTTGTCATCTTGCCAGATAAACAAGATTCGCATTTATCAAAAGATTCATCATCCGTTGACTTTAACAGCCCATCTTGTTGCAGCTGTTTAATACGTTTCTTGTTTATATGAGCAAGACGACAGTGCCATAGATAAGTGGAGTCCAAGTTATGCTTGACTCTTTTATTGCTAACATTATAAATAGAATTAACATTTGGTACAAGATCATGCATATCAATTTCATAAATACCATTACGAGGAACAACATTAAAATAAAGAACACCATTCTTTGAAACTGAAATTCCACAATCCGTAAAACATTGAACAAATCCATTGTCAACCAAACGAGAAACTGAAACTACACCTCTAGTTATAGTAGGTGCATAATGACAATTGTCTAAACAAATCACAAGGCCATTAGGTAAAACTAAGTCAAAACTTCCAATTGCTTCTACTTGTGCACGAACACCATTGCCCACGTACAAGTAAAGAGCTCCTTGTTTCAGCTTCCTTTCAATCCTAAATCCCTGTTTTGTAATACATATGTTAGTACCACAACCAGTGTCATACACCCAGGAGTTATTATTAGGAAAAGAAAATAATTCTATTGTGAAGATACCCGAAGAACTGGCAGAGCCAACTTGCTTCCTCTTCTTCTGCAACTCAGCAAGATACACAGGACAGTTCCTTTTCCAATGTCCTACCTCCTTACAGTGGTGGCAGGCATCATCCTTAGCTGGGCGCTCCTTAGCAGTAGGCTTAGGGTTGTTGGGCTTGGGGATATAAACCTTCTTATCCTTTCCCTTGCCATTAACCTTATTCTTGCCTTTTGCATTAAGCGATTTTTTATTGGCCTTCTGGATTTTACCACTTTTAATCATCATTACTTGTGGTGTTTCAGCCTTCTTTGGTAAACCCTTCTCATACTCAATAAGCATAGCATGAATTTCACCAATTGTCTTCCCCATGTTATGCATATTGTAATTTCTTACAAATCCCACAAAATCTTTAGTAAGGCCATTAAGAATTAAGCCTACTGAGATATCCTGTGGTAGCATATAACCAAGACGTTCTAGTTGCTCCACATATCCTTTCATCTTAAGGACATAGTCAGCAACTGATTTCCCTCCTCTTGTTTGTAAGCATGGAAAGATTAGATTAAGTCAAACTTCTCCACTCCAACTTGTTTCTCAAACATAGATCTAAGCTCCTAAACCATGTCATACGGATAGTGCAATTTAAAATGTCTATGTAGTTCAGGAGTCATACTCCCAAGCATAAGACAAGCAATCTCAGTATGAGCATCATATAGAGCTATCCACTAAGCCACAATGTTAGGTTCAGCACCAGCCTCAGGGGCAGGAGGTAAAGGCTGTTCAATGACATGCATTTTCTTCTCGACTCTCAAGACTAACTTAAGTCGAGCAAACCAGTCATTGAAGTTATTACCAGAAAGTTTTTCTTTTTGAATAGTTTATGTTTTGAACAGGTAGTGCCATCTACAAAAACATAAAAGTTCAAGAATTAGTATTTTCGATAATACTCCTTGAAGAAAATTAATTACCCATGTTTAATTAAATAAACAATTAATTTCCTAAGGTTAGGACCCAACTTGACATACCCCCACCACATCAGTTGATCTGCTAGTGATGGTGTATTCAAAAGGTAATCAACGATTGATAATTCACAACTTTTGCAATTCCTAAACCATATGGGACTTACTTTATTACAATAATATCTAGTAAGCATGTTTCATCCCATCTATGCCGCGTGTTAACAGGTCTAACCACAACAACGCTAAGTCGTCCAATTTTAAAACAGTAATTATGTAACACTCACCGTCTCACGGAAAAGCGTATAATTACCTTGTGATTGCAAATCTACATGCGTCTCACGCATAGGTAAAGAGCAGTCTACAAGTGTCTTTATAAATTGGATGGCAAAAACTTAGTTGAAAAAGGGTATTTTATTTGACGTGTCAAATATGTACGAAGAAGCATGCATACATCTTCGTAACATTTATTTTAATAAAAACTTTTACTCAATTAAGTTATTATTACGGTATCACCTATTATCCTTGTATCTTATACATAAATAGTGATACCTTAAAATTGACGATTCAACGTGTGTTTAAATGTAAAGATTTTCTTTTTATCGCGGGAAAAGATTAAAGAATGATTAAAAATCATTCAAACCCTAGACCATTCGCGACTTCCTACATAGTATACAAGGTAAGGAAACTACAACGTAGTCAGGTATTATAGGGTAATGGTATCTACAAGACCGAAGTCTTGATGAGTCTCCCCGAACCTTATCCTTGCAACTATATAGTACTTTTGCAAATTACGTCATTGATAAAAATTAAAACTTTAATTTAAAACACATTATGAACTATAAATTGCTAGTCTAATCATGGAAGATTTTACACCGGATGTAAGCCGGATCCATTTTTGACTTTTTGCAATATATAGTCCATGATAAATCTTATTTCGATAATCATTAGTCATGTTTATTTTTGTTTTCAGAAAAACTCTTTTATTTTCTCACAAGTCAAGAACTTAAAATAAAACCAATAAACATCAACTAAACTAAATAACATTTATTTAAACACACTTAACAATTAAGGCATGCAAACATTAAATATGATCCTAATTATCTAATAATAAAACATGCATTTATTCATATAAGGCTCCTTCGTCCTATAAACTCCGGCCACATACATCGAAACAATCGATTGCGTAAGCCTTATATAAATAAATACCACATAGCACATAAAACTTTTTAACTATTTTTAGGCCCCATTGATTCACTAATAAGGGTCTTCCCGAATTCATGAATCAAGGATCTTACCAGTTAAGAAAATATTTAAAAATTATGTGTATTTTAATCATATTTAAAACAAATCTTTTTAACAATTAACAAGATTATAATATCTAATATCAATCCATGATAAATTTGCATGATTTTATCATGGATCCTTATTAACAATTAACAAAAACTTAAAACAATTAACAATTAATATATCAAGTTTTTATATAAAGTTGCATACAACCTAAATCTCGTCTAATTAATTTTATTAACCTTCAAGATCAAATCTTTTTAACAAAAAACGCCCAACGGGGCATTAAAATTAATTATGAAACTCTAATTTTGTCCAACTTAATTTCTTGTAATTAAAGATTCTACACGATGGCTCGGGATGCTACTGTTGGGTTTTATGATCTAATTAACAATTAAATTAACACGAGTACGCAGCGGAATAAATGGTCACGTGTAGAACACAATAATTAACAAGATAGAAAACATGTACCTTTTAGCACGAAACGATACACCGTTTAAAGGTAACCGTAAACACCGTCTTCTATATACGCGTGTGTATAATACCACGCGAAACCACAAGAATCAAAGTATGATTCCTCTAAGCTTCCACACACTATACGTTCTTTAGCAAACAATTAAGTATGCTAGTACTAGTAGTGATAAGCAATAAAACCACCACGTTCTCGTAGAAATCAACGATTGAAACCCTTGTGGTTTTTCCCCTTGGATCGAACCAACACAAGAACCGAAAAACCCTTTTGAGTTTTGGTTGATCGATTAAACAAAAGAGATGGAGAGAGATTTAGGGATTATATTTTTCAAGGCTCATCAACAATGAATCCCTTAACCTCTATTTATAGGCTAAATTCCTTGTGCTTACAAGGAAAACCCTCTCACCTTCTTAATAGGGGTTTATGGCCAATTAAAAAGAAAACCGTTACTTTCTTTTTCCTTAAATGCCATATTAATAACTCATTAAATATTTACTTTAACTATTTAACATAAGTTATGCTTATCACATAAATATATTACATTTAATATATTCTTTAATTGTTTTACGTATTAACGCGTGCGTCCCCTTAGGCTCGAATAAATAATCCGGACATATATTAATTTATACTTGGACATATTCCAACAGCTCCCACTTGGACATGTATGAATAATATAATAACATTGGTAAGCGTCTAGCAACACGCCAATGCTCCCAAAAACATCCGAGTGTGGTTTCACAGGTCATGAACAAATGATTTATGAATTTACAATCCCTTTGTTTCCGATACCGTTGTTAAATTGGATATGGATCAATGTCATTCCATATTTAACGATTCTGTTTCTCATATATGAAGTAATCAAGATTACTGAAAATCAATGAGACATATCTTCTTGAGTTTTCAGGTACGGCCATACACACATCTGATTATTTCTATGAGGGGCCCAGTGGTATCTTCTTCAACAATTTGAAGGAACAAATTCTATATTGACTACAAGTGTCCAGTCATCATGTGGCATAAACCATTCTGACAAAGCCCTTATTAGTCACCTTATTCAGGACAACTTAAACTAATATCAAGAAGGAATATCCACATATGCTAAACCTACTTGCATCTCAAGTCTAAGGATTTATGTAAATAAAATCACGTACAAGATTCACTTGATGACGTCGATCCATAAAGTGATATTCTTGTGGCGGGGAAATCCAATATTCATCTTATGAATATCATGTGAGTTTGGTGGACTCATCCTTAATATCTGTAATATCACATATCTATAATATCACCAATCACTCAGAATTGTCTTAGTTTAACAATATTCCCATATTGTTAATCGACAACGGATTAATTTTAGAATAATACATTTATCATTCATGGATTTAAACATGCAAATATAGGACACAATTTATAATATAAAATAACAAAATACCAACGTATCATTATCATAAAATAAAATGTTTTTCATCCCTTATCCAAATACTAAAACACAGATCTACATGAAACTACTAGCAGGACGAAGCCCCATGCCCCTGGCATGTTGAGTAAGCTTTCTATTTGATAAAGCCTTTGTAAAAGGATCAGCTAGATTGTTATCTGTGTGAACTTTAAGTATCCTTATTTCGCCCAGTTCAACACACTCGCGAACATAATGATATCGTCTTTGATAGTGTCTGGCGCCTTTCTGAACTCCCGGTTCATTAGCATAATGAACTGCAGCTGAATTGTCGCAGTACATATTCAAAGGTTCATTTATCGTTGGTACAATACCAAGCCCTGAGATAAATTTCCTAATCCAAACAGCTTCCATGGCAGCTTCTGACGCAGCTATGTATTCAGATTCTGTAGCAGACATTGCAGTGGTACTTTGCTTGGAGCTCTTCCAATCCACTGCGCCTCCATTCAAAACGAAAACATATCCTGTCTGAGACTTAGTGTCATCTCTATCAGTCTCGAATCCAGCATCGCAATAGCATTCAACTCTAAGTTCTGTGCTAGGATTTCCACCATAAACCAAGAACATATCTTTAGTATTTCTTAAATACTTAAGAATGTTTTTCACAGCAGTCCAGTGAGGTTCACCTGGATTCTGTTGAAATCGGCTTGTCATATTTTGCGCGAACGCAACATCAGGTCTAGTGCATCTAACCGCATACATGATGGATCCTACAGCCGAAGCATAAGGTACATTCTTCATGCGATTGATTTGATTGGTCCTTCTCTCACTCTTTATACTGTTGCTATTATATTATTTAGTATGTAGTTGAGAAATATTTACATTGTGATTCCATATTGTGATTTGTTGAACATACAACTTGAATCTAAGTATTTAGAAAGCAAACGTTTAAAACGTAAAATGAACCTATAACCTATTCACCCCCCCCTTCTAGTTTCCATAGTCTTTTATAGTTTTGTGGTGATATTTCCGTCTTTCATTCCTATTATAACTTTTTTCACCAGAAAAAAGTAATAGGACATAACTAAATTTTCCCAAGTAAAATAGACAAACCACGGTTTATCTTTCAATAATAAAGAATAAACCCTTGTTTTACGGTAATACAATTGCATTAATACAATTAAAAGAACTGTGATGAGTTAGTAATGTTTAATTTTATGTTTCAAATTTTAAATTATATAGTTTGCCGACTTAACTAAATAATAACACTTTAAAACGGACAGTGTACCGCCATGGATCGGTTGGTAGTTTTTGTGTAAGTAATGTGTCGATCACAGCGAGGAACACTTTCAATTTATTAATACTTTGGTTTTTCTAATCTAAGTTAGTCTAATCTATGCTAAACCTATGTTAATCCTAAATCTAACGGAAAAGTGGGTTTTCAGCCTGAGGGACTAGCACAGGTTTGGTGGTGACTAAAATCAATTCAAGACACTAAAACACACGCAAGCAAATCAATAAAAGATAAAAGAGCGATCTATCCAATAATAAGAAAAATGTATTAACCATTATTAATCTAATCAGAACGTTGGTTTGTTTATTAGTGCAATGATTACTTATCTCGAGGTAGCATATCATTCTTATGACTTAGGCATTACTACTTCCCAAGACTTAGACACGTAGAATTCTGTCACAATTAAACGCATCCGCATAAAGCATCCTAATTTATTGATTATAATTCATCTTAAGGGTTAAGGAAATGGTGATCTTGTTAAACCCTAGCTCATAGAGACTTTACCCACTTACTGCTTAATGGCAATTCATACACTAGTAGTCTACTAACCAAGTCTTTACCAATTGATTAGAACGTACTCATTGATACCAAGGTCACCTTATGGCCCAACTAAGCTCACAATCAAAGGGTGAAGATAGGTCGTTAATAGTGATCCTATTTATCTAGATGTATAAATCACAATATGGAGAGCTATCCCGGCATCTAGATTACTTGGTCCATATCACTAGATCCAGTTGAATGATAGGTCGCATACAAAAGCACGTAAACAAGTATAAATTGATAGACATAAACAATAATGCAACAAAAAATTAAGAAATCGAGATAAACAAACCAAACATTAAGATCTTCATAACAATGGCTAATACCTAAAGGTATTAGTGTCACACCCCGCCAAGGTGGAAACGCGAGGCGTAACGAGAATGGATATCATCACAACATAATGGTGTTAACAATAGAGAGAACTAAAGTATAACAACCTATAATTTTCTAGTATTTCATCAATGTAATATCTACTTACTATGTTAAGTACTACTTTTTCACGATAATAAAATTTCGTTTCATTCTATTCCATTATGTAACATAGTTTACATTTCCAAAGTAAATGAGCTCACACAACCTACCTATGACAATCCTATCTACATATATGTCAAGCAAACATCACAGCATGTCAAGTCAATATCATAATATCATTATTACAAAGTACATTACTCATATAATGTACCATTTGTAATGTTATATTAAATCGGGCTTTAAACCGTTATCGTATGACTTTAAAACCCTAATTCTAAGAAGGGTTAATATCTAAAGTGAATGTACAAGATACTAAAGCATATGTACAAGTAATATAACATCTCATTTGAAATATAAACTCCCTCTAAGTCAAAGTACAAATCTTTAAAAGTACAATATACAAGTCATTAAGCATGATCTCTAAAATAGCCGTTTTACCTATGTTTTCATTTTAGTTTCTTTACAACCACTTTTGTACAAGCTACTACACTCAATATATAACATGTAAACCCTAATTACTCTACTCCTAAACTCTCATACATGTTTTAAAAACCCTAAACTCTAAAATAAATCCCTAAACCCTAATTTGACTTTAAACCTAAAGTTAGGCCCTAAAACTTAAAACCAAGACTTAGCCACTAATCCTAACCCTTAAAATATAATCCTAACACAAAAACTAAGCCTTAATCTACCTTAAACCCTAACCCTAGTTTGAAGAAAAACCTCAAAAACCCTAAAACCGAGCTAGTTTCTAAACCACGACCCATTTCTTCATTTTTGCCACTTAAAACCTCAACCATTAATCAAATTAAGTTATAAATACTTAATATACAACATTACATATCATTATCCATCCTTATTACTCCAATGTACATGAAAATTAAAACTTAAAAACCCTAACCCGAGCTAGAATTGAACCCGCCACCTTTTTACTCCATTTCTACCCATTTTAAAGCCAACCAAGCACCCTACCACCTCCATGACCTCACCCTTACACCCCTAAGCAGCTTACAAGCACCTTAAACCCATCTCTTGGTCACCAAGCAAGCCACATCTCCCCCTTTGTGTCCTATTTCAGCCGCGGCCACATAACCCCTTCCACACCTCACCACCTTGCAATCCTACCTCCCTAGCTTATCATACTCATCCCATAGCTTCTCCACATCATACTATAGCTCTCCCATCTGTCCTAACCTTAAGCATTAAGGATCCTTGGCCACCAAGCTCAATATGACTATAAATAGAACCATAAACCCTTCATTCTTACTCATCCCCCACTTCCTCCTCTATAAACCTTAATAGCAGCAATCCTTTGCTCTAAGAAGATCCTAAAAGGTCCTAAGAAGGCTCAAGAACATAAGCGAAGCAAAAGAAACCAAGAAAAGAAGCCCAGGAGTCGTTATTCTAGGCGTACGAAGCTAAAAGTCCCAATTTTGACCCGTTTTTAAGCTATAAGCTCAAACCTAGGTTCTATGATCTTCATACCTGTTCCTATACCCTTATGATGTTCATATAATCATACATAAACTCTTGTTAAAGTTTTATAACTCAATTCATGCTCATTTTCCATTTTGATCCAAAACCGTACACCCGAAACCCTAATTTTGTGTTTTTCATTAATCTAAAAGTTATAATGGTTAAATGTTGTTATAATCCATCCTAACATGCTTAATTAATGTTAATATAACCACTTTATTGATTATTGAAGGAATTTGATCTTAAAAACCGCGCGTTTACGTTTTGAAACCCTAATTTGACCCGTTTTGCTTCCTAGCTTAACGAATCGTTATTTTAAACTTTCGTTATGTTAAACCTTCATATTTTAGCTTATATTAACAAGCTATAACCTGCTAATATCAATTAGAAACTTAAAATAAGCTTGCATGGCATTTTGGACTTGTTTTGCAAAAGTATTCCATGCAAGGGGTATATATCGTAACTTTCTGAAATTAATAACTAGAAGGGCTGAATATGTCATTTTATCAAAGTTATAACTATAGGGGTCTATTATGTCACTTTCCAAAGTACAAGGTTTACTTTGTATATCTTTTAAACTTGAAGGACCAAACTCGTAAAAGTGCAAACTCCAAGGGTATATTTTGCCATTTTTCATTCTCAAGGGTCTAAAATGTAACATTTTGAAAAAGTATAAAAATATATTCAAAACATTACAAGACATAACTTTAATTAACGCTTGACGTGCTTATCATTTCCAGATATTGAATAAAACGCTTAAAACCGATTATATCGTACCACAATACTAGGGAGCTTCATATTAAGGGGTTTCATCTTGGTATTACGTTCTGACTGAGTTGTTGGGTTTACGATTTAAAGTGCCCTAGCTCCTCAAACGTTTACTGAATGACCTCTGAATTATGATGGCCCGAACGGTGATACAATACTCCATAATAATTCAATCAAACTAAGACTTGACATATTATCCCAGGTTGCGTTTGACGAAGCCGTTACTTTCATCTCATATACCTTTGCTATCAAATTTCCCTATAACTGCTAAGGTGAAGTTCATAACCTCGCCTTTACTTATTTACATGTTTTATAAACCCGCGAGGGGGATACATGCTTGTTACAAACTCTTTTACATACTCATTTATCTTATAACAATGTGATTACTTTTCAAAGAATTCATAATCCCACATTTCAATCTTTTGAATACTTTATAAACCTGTGATACCTGATATAAACCATGAATGCAAGTGTTTTTCCAACTGTATGCTATCCAGATATATTATTGCCTAAGTAGCTTCCAGTGCCATTATTTCCATATCATGAATCATTAATTACTTGCATTGCGAGTGAACGCGAATATTGTGAATAGATCTATTGGGGGTGACGGCTCCCGTTTGTATACCCATTCACAGGGTAGCCAAACGCACTATATTTGATATAATGGGTAACCTTGGCAAGTTACCTTTTCCACGGGGATATCTATCCCTAACCAATGTCACTACGGTGATTTCCCTGTTAACGTATTGGTGTCATAAGCTTAGAGGAAATAATAATGTTACCCTAATTTTCCATGATAATTGTATTCGATGAAATTATTACCATTATAGTGACTTGCATTCAACCATATAATATTCAACTATTTTCCATGATAATACTGTTCTCCATAATAATACTGATCTCCATGATAATTATCCATGCAATGCCAATATTTCCATTATGATAACTTGTTTTCAACTATTACATTTCAAACTTATGAATTTTACTCAACCTTTAGGTTGACCCTTTTTATGCATGTTTATCTCAGGTAAATGAGCAACTTATGGCATAGAGTGGCATGGACTTGAAGATGGCTAAAACTTGTTATCATTCACATTTTATGATTCTAGATTTTAGGACCTGCCTTTGTAAAACTCTGATTTTAAGTGAATGATAATGTATCTTTTAAAAACGTCTATTTTGAGTCGTTTTCTATGATTGTGTATGTGATTCCTAAAGTAATACCCCAGATTAGCGTCCGCTGCTATATTATCAAAATGGGGGTGTTACACAAAATACTTTTTAATTAAAAGAAAAGTTTTATTTAAAATATAAATTTGAAATTCAAAATTTTCCCCTAAAATGGAAGCTTCTGTACCAGATACAACATTCCCCACAAAAAGACAAAAATAGGAGCGGAGTCTAGTGGCGGCCCCCAGATATATCTAGGACCACCCTCCAGCTAGTCGTTGGAAATCCTATCTATATATACTGCACTATTTCTGGCAGAAAAATATACCTCTTTGCACGAATTTTCTAGTCTTCTTTCTTTCTCTAAAAAGCTTCTTTCTCTCACTAAATCTCTTGATCACTAACATTGTTTGATCTTGTTTAAGTGATCTAATCTCTCCTTCTCATCTAACCTCTCATCTCTATCAAGTGCAAGAGAAGAACATTCGTATTCGCCAAGAAACGAATTATTATTTAGTAATCACTCCTCTCTTCTTCTAAGTATCAAATCTCTATTGTAATTATCTTGTGTAATTGTGTGATTCGGATTGTGTGTAAATTTGATAGTGTAGATCTTGTGATTGTATATTGTTTATGAAGTGGTAGATTGGTTCTAGCTAAGATTAAGACTCGACATTTAGCTTAGTGTCAGAAAATAACGTAAGCGACGTGTAAACGGTTTTCTCCACCTAAAGGGAGCTTGTTGACATAGTGAAATCTCGAGTAGGATACTCGAGGAGTGGAGTAGGGCGAAGAAGAGCTTCGTAGCCGAACCACTATAAATCTTGGTGTATTAGTTTGATTGTTTCTTGTCTCATCTACTTATATTTTTGCGATTATTATTTAGTATGAGTTTAGATATTTACATTGTTGATTCATATTGTTGATTGGTTGAACATACAACTTGAATCTAAGTATTTTGAAAGCAAACATTTAAAACGTAAAACGAACCTGTAAACTATTCAACCCCCTCCCTTTCTAGTTTCCACAATTGGTATCAAGAGCCAAGGTCACTCAAGATTTTTAAAATATATTGTATTCTAAAGCTTAGATCAATCTATGGATTTCGATAAATATCTAGAAGGGCAATCCATGCAAAGACCACTACTTTTTAAAAGCGATAGTTTTATTTAGTGGAAAAATAGATTTGAGACATATGTTAAATTAAAAGATCTTGATCTTTGGCATGTTATTACTAACGGTGATTTTCAACCTATTCAAGAAGCCAAATTAGATGAAAGAACTTTCATGTGTAATACGGCAAAAGAAAAGAATATGAAAGAACTTTCATGTGTAATACGGCAAAAGAAATTGGGAAAACTTTGTTAATCACCCATCAAGGTAATAACCAAGTCAAAGATAACAAGATTGACCTTTCCGTACAACAATATGAACAATTTGTCATTTTGAAGACGAATCTATAGATAGTGTGTTTGGAAGATTTGATACTATCATTACTAGTCTAAAAGCGCTTGATGAAGGTTATTCTAGCAAGAATTATGTTAGGAAGTTTCTTAGGGCTCTACATCTTAAATGGAGATCAAGGGTCACGACGATTGAAGAGTCGAAAGACTTAACATCACTGTCACTTAATGAACTCATTAGGAATCTTAAAGTTCATGGGATGATCATCAAGAAAGATTCTGAAATAGTCAAAGCTAAGGGAGAAAGAAAATCTCTTACTTTAAAGGCTAAGAGAGAATCTATTGATGAGGAGTGTTTAACTTTTAGAAGTAAAGATGAATATGATAAACAGTGAAAAATGAGTTTAAATATAATCACTAAAAACAAAATATTAAAAACCAATAGAAATAGTTTAGAAAAAGAACTTGGTATTCTAAAAGAAAAAGTGTCCACACTCGAGAAAAACAAGGGAGTTAATCTTGAATGTGTAAAGTGTCATATGCTTAAAATTGAGAATGAAAAACTAAAAGAAGAAGCCATTAGATTAACTAAATTTGAAAAGAGTACACATTGTTTGAATGAAATGTTAAGCAATCAAAAACCCTTCGGAGAAAATTGGGTTTAGGATTTAATTCATTTGAAGCGTCATCTAGTGGAACTAAGGAAATAAAATTTGTGAAATCCCAGAAAAAGGCGTCTTCTGATGGAGGTCGCATAAATATGGGGGGCCATACAGGCTGCCCCTAAAGAAATTTTGGGACCGCCAGTCATTATGCCTGGATCTGAGAAAAGCGTGTCTTTTTAAAAATCTATTTTGGGTCCTAGACCAAAACACATAATAGTAAATAACGTCAAAGTTCCCGTTGCTAGTGATAATGAAGTTAAACAATTTTATAAGCCATTGTCAAAACCCGGAGTTAATTTTTTTAAAACCTAATTTTAGATCAAAATCTCCACCACCTAGAAGTGTCAATAACAATTATCCTCGTCCTAAGACACCGCAACCAAAAAGGAACGTTGGTCGACAAAACCAGCCTCATGGTTTTCCCGTAACTTGGAACAATTTCTAACGTCAAAGTTACATGCCATGGGAAATGTGTCTTCCATTTCCATATCCCAACCAATTGCATCAAATGTAAGGGATTTTTAGCACTAACAGCTTTGGACCCATGAGATATTAGGGACAAAATGTTTGAGTCATTGTCTTATATAAATAGATATGCCTTGGAGTCGACTTGGAACCCGATGAGTGGATAAAGGATAGCGAATGCTCTAAACACATGACGGGTAACCGAAAGCTATTCTCAAGCTACAAGGCATAAAATGGAGATAATATTATTTTTGGTAGCAATCTTCGCGGTAGCATCATTGGCAAAGGTATAATTTCAAATGACTCTCTCAAAATAGAGAATGTAGAACATGCAGATAACTTAAGATTTAAATTGTTAAGTGTAGGACAAATATGTGATAATAGTGTAGAGTAACTTTCTCTGAACATGATAGTGAAATTGCTAAGGATGGTAAGGTCATTGGTAGAGGTATTAGGAAGAAAGGCTTATATATGATGAAATTAAGAAATAAGCTAAAAGACTAAATTTGTCTAGCAACAATTGATGAAAACTCCACGATGTGGCATAGGAGATTAGGTCATGATAATATGCATCTCAATCAATCATTAGCATTTAAGGAATTAGTTAATAACTTACCTAAGCTTAAGTTTGATCAACACTTCTATGATGCTTGTAAAATTAGAAAACAAGCTCACGCTAGTCACAAAGCTAAGAATATAGTCTCAACGACTAGATGCTTAGAACTCATTCATATGGATCTTTTTAGTCTATCCGCCGTACAGAGTTATAGAGGAAACTGCTACACCTTAGTCATAGTAGATGACTACTCTAGGTATACTTGGACTAGAATCGTTTAACTATCTACGTCTTGGTTTAGGAATGATGGAACACATTCTATAAATCATATTAGTCTTCTTTTCTTTCTTCTAGTCTTGATTCTAGTTAGCCTTCCATTTTGTGCCGTGATAATATAACAACTTTATCCGAAGCTTGTTAAATATTTTTAATTCGCGAAATGCCATTTAATTAGTCACTCTTCCCCGTAAATTCGTGTCAAAAAATTAAAAGTGCAAAAACCCTTAATAACAGGTGGCCCCAAACCATTTTTAGGCGGCCCCTTGATCGATATGAGACCGCCACTAGCAAACACCCAATATTTAAACATTGTCAAAAAAATTCAACACTCAAACCAAACACCCTCTTCCCTGTTGTGCGTATGAACACGAAACAAAAACCACCATAACTTAAAATCAACTACCAAAACACAAATTGAAGATCAAATCAACACTAATAATCATTCCTAACATCACAAAGATCATCAATTGTAAGTCATTTTATCTATTTTCTTTCAATTTAAGTCTAGGATTCATGATGAACACAAAAATTGAAATTGGGGATTTTCCATTTTTTTTCTTTCAATTTCTCAATAGCCTGCAGCAATGACTTGGCATCTTTGATGGATTTAAACTTCAATTAATATTCATTAGGTAGCCTATTAATAAACTGACTTATAGCCTTCAACTCTAACCTTCTTGGTGCCTTTTCTTTAGCAGTTGTTGGACCAATTACAGTTCACACCTCAACAAGTTTGTTACTAGAGGATGCATAACTTCTTATAAATTCCCATAGAGAATAACTCAACCATCTGGATGTACTGTTCCATCCTCATCCTCACAAAGCTCATACTTACCTTAGTTGGCTTAGGTACTTTTTGATGCAACCACCCCAATATGTACTGAGTCTTGTATTCATCTTTTCTTGCAAAGAGATCTGTGTTTAAAAGCGTTTCTTCTTATTCAAGCTTCTCAACAGCTCTGATTACCACTTTTTTGACTTTCCACTTGAAATGGATCTTGATTCCTTAGCTTGTGTATGGTTTTTGTTATGCAAGATAATCCTACACAACTATGATATAAACTTTGTTGAATATATTAAAGATTATGCTGAATCTATCTTTAATCAATAAATGATATTCTTTACAAAACAGTAACACAAGAACATAATTCAACAATAAAAGCTTCATTATTATTATTATAATAATACGAATACTCTCCTAGTATTAGGGTTACAAAACCTTGAAGCTAAACGATATCAAAACAAAACAGATTTCTAGATTGGTACCTTAACCTCTATGCCCTAAGACCTCCTTTTATACACCAAGGAGTCCTAGTCGATTTACAATATATTACAAAAACTTATATTATTCTTAAAGATCTATTCCATAAATAACAATCCTTATCTTATAAGTAATCTTGATCTTCAACTAATCTTTATCTTTTCTCTGATAAGTCTTTATCCTTTCTCTGTCAGCATAAACTCTTCCAGCAGTTGTAATCTTTCAGCAGTATTAATTTTTAACACTAACAGTAGTAACTTTTGTACCAGCAGCACTAACTGTGTACAAGCAACATTAACTACTTAGAATATTTTCTTCAATCTTCATTAGCAGTACTAAGTTACACTAGCAGTACTAACTTTACTCTAGCAGTACTAACATTACTAGCAGTAGTAACTTGCAGTACTAATATACACTAGCAGTAGTAACTAGCAGTATTAACTACTTAGCATATTTTTCATTAAGATTACTAATAGCACTAATTTATACTTAACAGCATTAACTCTAACCTTGGCAGCAGTAACTTCAAGATCATCATGAAGTCTTTTAATCCCAATAATCCTCCCCTAAACTTGATATTTATCTTCAAAATCATCAAGTTTCTTCATTAAAAGCTTCATCAATCACCAGGAGGATTCTTCCAAACACTTCATTATTTCTTGAGCTTCTTTGTCATAAGCTTAAGAAGCTGATAACACATTTCATTCCAATGATCAGCTTGCAGCTTCTTATTTTCCTCCACACTGTATTTTCTATATGATGTTCAAACATTGTCTTTAGATCACCTCATAGTACTCTCTCATATCCCTCTTCTGGTCTTGTATACCCATGCTTAGCTTTCACCAATTTCCATAGAGTTTCTAAATCTTCTCTGTCAAAACTCTCTAAGCATCTGAATCATTATGAGTCCTCTTTGAACTTTCCACTAGCTCTTTTTCTTCTTTTTCGCTTTTTTTTTCTTTCCCTCTTTTTTTTTTTTTTTTTCTTTTTTTTTTTTTTATTTATTTTTTTTTTATTATGATTAAAATGGAAACTGATCTTTCCTTCATTAACAACTTCAATCAACATTGCTTGGAGGTTTAGTAGGCTAAGATATAACTTCTCAAACTGCTATACTTCCTATCTAAGGAATAATTTCCACATAAGCTCTTTGCATCCAGCTTCTTTATGTATCAATCATCTATCATTTGCTTCTTTACCTTCTCTTGTTCTAGCTCATCTCCTGCTCTCTTTAAGCTTCTTTCTTGTGCTATTATCTCATTGCCTTCTGCTCTTACTTCACTACCTTCCACCAATTCTATATCCATATCTACAAATGTGTTTACCCTTTTCATGGCTTTGTCAAATAATTCTTGGATATTGGTAAAGGTCTTGTTCTTTAAGTCTCTAGGCTTCCATCTTGCCATGTTTTTCAGATAGGTAGACATGAGACTTCTTTGTTGAGCTTTTGTAGGTGGTCTATTCCTCTTCTCTTCTTCCCTTTTTACTGCAAAGTACTTTCTCCTTTTCTCCAAGAGTTGTTGAAATAGTTTAGCTTTCTCTTCAATAGTCAACTCTTCTTGTTCCTCTGCTTGCAGCCTTTTAGCTAATTCATAGTCAGTCTCAACCTTATCCTGAATATCATTCCATTGTCCAATCAAGGCAGCATTGACTTCTTCTTTTTCTCTTGCAATCGTGTCTTCCTTATCAAATTGAGCTTGTAGCCTTATAGCTTCTTGTTTATCAAAGAGGACTTGATCTTTCTTTTTCATCTTCAAAGGTTCTTCAACCATGATTCCTTTACCCTTGTCCTTTGAAGAAGTTATTGGTGTAGATGCCATTGGCTCCTTCTCTTGCATAACAAGCCCTTTAGCCTTGGGTCTAGTATTCTTTAATTCTGCCAGTGCTTGAGCTAAAGTAATGTCAACATTAGATAAATATTTTGCAAGCAATAACTGGAATCTATACTTATAGTGTAGCAGATTAACCACAGGCTCTTCAATTTCTATAAACACTTCATCACCATTAATATCATGCACTCCAAATATATCAGGATTAGTATCAAAATGAGTACTATCCAAAGTGATGTCTTCATCAGTATCAATATCAAGAATTTTCCTCCCCTGTTTGGATGCATCCTCCTGATCACCCAAACTAGCTTCATCGTCTGAGGAGACAACCTTAGCACTTAGACCAACCTTGTACAATCTTTTAAGCTTATAAGTTCTTGACCTTTTCTTCTTCTCAAGCTTTTTCACCCTCTTTTTTAAGCTTTCAATCTCCAATGCCTGAGTGGTCTTTGTGTGTTCCAAATCAAGAACCCTATTTTATAAGTTGGTACACAATGCCATCAATTCCTCAAGTTTTAGTCTATCATCACCACTAAGCAGTATACATTAGAATGTGTAGGTACATTTTCCTCATTGGCAGCCTCATCTGCTATAGGCTCTGTAGGACCACTAGATTGAGGTATCTCAGAGTCTTTTCTCTTTGGCTTCCTTCGTTTTTGTTTCTTCTGAGGTTGAGATGTTGATGGTTGAGTAATGAATAGGGTGGGTGAGAGGGGATCAATAGGATTTGCTGAACCTTCACCCATTTCTTCTTGAGCTTGTACCATCATTATTGGAAATAAGGGTGTGATTCTCCCAGAGAAACCTTTTCTTTCCCTCTTCATGTTAGCAAAAATCTTCTTTGTGTGAGAGGGGGTAACATAAATCCTTTTATGATGTGACATATCCCCAACATGTTGATTCATAAATACTTGCACAAACCTTGGATACATCCAAAATTTGTTCACATTATCCAGGTTCTTCACCATATTATCAAATATGAACTTTGAAATGTTGAATCTTTGGTTTGTGGCTAAGCAGATAATTGCAGAAGCCATAATGCTACTAAACTCATTCCATGCAGTAGGCTTAGCACTTAAGCATTGCAAAATGGTATGAATAAGGAACTTTCATTGGGGAGAGAAGAAAGCCTTATAGAATGTAAGCTTCTAAGAAAGTTTTTTATACCCCATGAGTGTAAGCTGCTCAAAAATAGTAGCATTGGGTAGAAAATTAGTACCTTCAGCATCATCCAGTTGAAGATCATCTCTTCTTATAGTTGCTTCAGTTATGATAATCTTCTTCCCATCCACTAGGGCTTGTAACTGAACTTACCCGTTAACAGTTTTCACCTTGACAGTAGCCCAGAATTGTTGAATGCACGAAGTGTATATTGTAGGATTAACGGTTAAAGCATATCTTATAGAACTTGCATTGAGAAAATCAACAATTTGTTTAAACCCTTCACTTTTAGCGGGTTTATCTAAAAACGCGACTAAATTGTGTGTATCAACAAACGGTAGAGTTGTCATTGTGATGGGTTTTGATGATGAATGATGAAATTAAGTTAGGGTTTATGATTAGAGAGTATATGAAATATTGAAATCGATTAAATGATTGAATGAAACCCTTAATCTAAGTATTTATGAAAATACCCTCAACATCATTAACGTTCACCAGCAGTTGTAAATTACGCCTAATAGCATTAACTTTCAACAGTAGTAGTAAGTTTATGCCTAGCAACATTAACTTTCCACAACAGTAGTAAGTACATGCCTAGCAGCATTAACTTTCTCCAACAGTTGTAAGTTTATGCCTAGCAGCATTAACTTTGAATCACCAGTATGAACTCTAATTACATTCTAATCAGCTTTTCCATCATCAAATTAACATTTTAGCTCACAAATTCCCTCTGTCTGTTTTTGATTTCTCTTAATTATTTTTGCTCATAATTCTCTCTGTCTGTTTTTTATTTCTCTAAATTCTTTTTGCTCACAATTCTCTATGTCTGTTTTTGATTTCTCTCAATTCTTTTTGCTCACAATTCTCTCTTTCTGTTTTTATTTCACACATCTCTCTTTATGTTTTTCGACTCACCATATCTCTCAATTCTTTTTCTCACCAAATCACTCTATCTGTTTTTATCTCACACAGCTCTCTTTTTGTTTTTCAACTTACCATATCTCTCAATTTTTTTTCTCACCAAATCACTGTATTTGTTTTTATTTCAAACATCTCTCTTTCTGTTTTTATTCTCACCAACTCTCTTAATTCTCACAGTATTAATTATACCAACAGTATTAAGTATAACTAACAGTATTAAATTAGCAGTATTAAGTATAACTAACAGTATTAATTATACTTAACAGCATAAACTTTTAAGTTACGAGCACTTACTCCAAATTCATCCTTAGCGGCTTTTCCATTCCAATCCAAACATCCTTCCCTTAATCAAGACTTTAGAGATTAAGCATACCAATACTAGCAATCAGATATTAAAATCTACTTACATCAAATGCTTTTGTAAGCAAATCTGCAATATTTTTGTCAGTATGAATCTTGATCATTTGAATTAGCTTCTTTTAATTGGAATCTCTGATAAAGTGATGTCTAATCTCAATGTGCTTTGTTTTTTAATGAAAAACAGGGTTCTTAACTATGCATATAGTGTTCTCATTATCAATATAGATCTTTGTATGCATAAAGTTATACCCATAATCTAGCAATTGATTTTGAATCTAAAGTATTGACCACGGCAACTTGAAGCAGGCTACATATTCTGCCTTTGTTGTGGAATTAGCAACCATAGTCTGCTTCTTGCACTGCCATGAATCTATCTACACCCAAGAAATTGAATCCTCCTTATTGTAGACTTGATATCTAGATTGCGCTAGCAGAATCTCTATCAGTGTATGGCTACAAATTTTCAAAAGGGAGATCTTTAGATACAAAGCCCAATTTAGGTTGACTTTTTAAAGCACCTAAAAATTATTTCCACAGCATTAAAGATGTGATTACTTTAGATTGACTTGGTATCTAGCACATGCACACATACAAACATAATATCAGTCTTATAGAAGTAAGATACATAATGAACAATCATTGCTCCTATACATATGAACATCCACTTCTTCACATCTCATCCTGAGTAGAGGAGTTGAGTTTTCCATAGGTGTGCTGGCTGTCTTGACCTAACAATCAAAAAACTATATTCTTTGAAAATATCTCAGTCAATTCTTGTCTTGACTGATAAAAAATTCCCATCTTCCTTCTGTGTTACTTTGTAGGTCCTAAGAGAATATTGAGTTCACCTATAGAACTCATCTGAAACTTCTTATGCATCATCTTCTCAAACTCAGTGCATAATGATTTCTTTGTATAGCTAAAAATGATATCATCTACATACACTTGAACTAACAGGATATCACCTTTGTCCCTTCTGATAAATAAAGTCTTGTCAATCTTTCATATCTAAAATCCATTGTCTAGTAAATAAGTTAACAAGGTTTCAAACCATGCTCTAGGAGCTTGATGCAGTCAATAAAGTGCCTTTTCTACTTTGTATGCTCTGTCAGGGAAGTCTGGATCTTCAAAACTTGGTGGTTGACAAACATAGACTTCCTCTTCAATCTTACCATAATGAAAATCACTCTTGACATCCATCTGGTACACCACAAAGTCTTTAAATGAGGCATAGGCAAAAAATAGCCTAATTGCTTCAATTCTTGCAACAGGAGCAAAGACCTCATCATAGTCAATCCCTTCTTCTTGTGTATACCCTTAAGCAACCAATCTTGCCTTATTTTTAATCACAATTCCTCTTTCATCCTTTTTATTCCTGGAGACCTATTTAGTCCCAATAGCCCTTTTTCTATTAGGTAACTCTACCAAAGTCTAAACTTCTTGTAACTTGAATTATAAAAGCTCATCCTGTATAGCTTCTATCCAGCTTGGATCCTTTAATGCATGAATTGCCTTTTTAGGTTATTCTTGTGATAAAAAGCAAGCAAACAAGCAGTTTGAAGGTCTTTATGGTTTGTTCTTTGTTTAAAAGTAGTACCAACAAACCCATATTCCTCTAAATTCTTTGTCAGTCTTCTTGTTTGAGGTGCTGAATTCAAGTCTGTAACACCCCCAAAAATACAACAATGCAGCGGAATACCACATGGGGTGCTACTTCATAATACACAGCGCTAGATACAAGAGAATGACCTCTAAATGTGTCGTTTGTAAAACAATCTCGTTGATTTAATCAAAATCTTGAATTTAGTATACATTTGTCCCATAATTGCATCATAATGAAAAGCTTGAATGTATAGACTCCAATGCACTTCAAGAAATCTGAGCATATAATTTCCCGAGAAAAACATGCTTAAAAAGGTCAACATAAAGTTGGTGAGTTCATAGGTTTCTGTAAATACAAACGTTAGTTCCAATAAAAGTGTCTGACCACTGTATCATTACAGTATCATATAAAAACGTTTAGTGACTACTGTCTTCCTACAATATCATAAAATAATTGTGTGACCATTTTAAATCCTTAATATGTCTTCAAATTGTATGTAGATTTTTAGAAATCAATTAGCTGTAAATATGCAAGACCATTTTATCCCAAAAGTCTCAAATTACGTGTCAAAGTTGGATCACATATATCCAAAAATACTGGTATTGCCCCTGTTTTTCAAGGAATAGTGAAAGTGTACCCATCATAGGTGTTGCCCTCCAAGAACACCCGGGCGATAATAAAAGAATATGTTTCCCCCGTTACCGGTGTCCCCTCCAAGGACACCCGGGCAATAATAAAAGAATATGTTTCCCCCGTTACCGGTGTCCCCTCCAAGGACACCCGGGCAATAATATGTATATGTGATTGTTGGCCCCGCAGGCGCCAATTCAATCGTATCGTGATCCGACATGGTATAACGTTCGTTCCCAGTGATAGCTAGTCACCCGAACGGGGATTGTCAATCCCAAATAGATCTATCTTATAACATTCGCGCTCACCCTCCAAGTGATTTACAGTTCATGCAACCTAAGCTAATCCATAATCATAAAAGTATAGAATGCGTTTACGTTCAAAAAGTAAACCCAGTATTGTATCTCCTCGCGAGATATATAAATGAGTATGTAAACCAAACAGGTAATCAACCATGTAAATGCGTTTGTAAACATGTATGCAGACGAGTTGAAAATGAGCACGTAACGAGTTTAAATCAAACACGTAATTGAATTTGTAACAAGCATGTTCTCACCCCAAAATATATGTAAAACATGTAAAACGTGGGGCTATGAACTCACCTTGATGTTGAAGAACGATTGATAGGTAGGCATCTAATTCACTTTGATGATGAAGAATGATTGACAGATAGGCATCTAATATGCACAATACGAACGGAAGACGAAGCTGCCTGACCGAGAAGATGCAGCTTAACTTAACGGCTAAGTCCCACTAGCCTAGGATAATGTGTTTGGGTTTCCCGGTGAATTGTTATGTCAACGCGACGCGTTGATAAAGATTTAGATTTAACGTTGTAATGGTTTGGTGGTTGGTTAAATAAATAAATTGAAAATATACCCAAAGTGTGTAATATATATTCTATATATATTACATATGAAAAATAAACCATTGTATAACTCGTACCGCGAATTATATAATAAAGACAGACAACTCAAGGATTAATGTGAACTGTATAATACTTTGCAAGTATTATATAAAAAGTGAGAGTAAATAATTAAACCAATTATTTCGACAACTCATTTAATTATTAAAAAGTCCTTGTAGACACACGTCTTTAAGTTGTAAATTAAACACACGACGTTTGTAAAACTTTTACAATAGTTATGGTGTTACCTTCTAGCTGAAAATTATAAAATATAAAATAATATTTTATAAACTTATATTTCGTTTCCTCGACAGGTCGCGTCTAAAATGGTTATCTCAATGTAAAAGTATAGTTTTTCGTTCGTTGTCCAGGTTATTGAATAATACCATTTAATATATCTTAGAACATATCTTAATTCCTTTTATCGGTTCTCTAACATAATAGAGTTTTAGTGAATCGTAAATATAGAAAATTATATAAATTTCATCATGAATTCTCCGTTTATATAACATTTCCATTTTCGCAAAACTCGACGTTTCCTATATTCAATATATGTTCCAATTGTTAACGTGTTAATATTTCAAACACTCACGTTTTCTAGATATAATATATATGTATATTATTATATCTAAATTAAACAAATTAATAAATATTATATTTATTTAACCAATTAAAACCACCAATAAATATTTATCCGGTTTTGATATTTATTAAAACCTTATGTTGTTTTCATTTGTTGTTTTGATATATATAAACCAAACGAACCCTCGTTGTTTCCTCGTTGTTTCGCTAAACCAAACACGTCCTTTGTGTCTTTCTCTCTTAAACCAAACATAACCCTTATGTTGTTAAACCCACAACCAAACGCGGCCCTACCCGTTTATAACCAGAACCAAACGCACCCTACTCGTACCAAACCCAAACCAAACACCCCCAAACCAAACACACCCGTTTGGCATAAACTGCCAAACCAAACGCCTCCGGCTGTGAACCACAACCCGACAGCCCAACGCACCCTCGCCGGGTTTATACCCGGCTGTTACAACCAACCAACGCACCCGTTTCGTCGTGCTATTGAAACAAACACCCTCGGCCTGCTGTCACTATACCAAACGCGCCCTACGTTGTGACTGCACAACCAAACACCCTTTTTGGGTGTTACCCCGCAACCCAAACACACCCATGGCTGTTAGACAGCCCTCCAAACACCCTAAACTGCTGCTAAACCCGAACCAAACCCAACAGCCCAAACCCCCCGGCTGGTCCCCGGCTGTCCCACAGCCTAAACCCGACGCCACATCCCTCCCTCCCCCGGCTGTGTTCAACAGCCGACCCGAACAAACACACCCGGCTGTTATGAATCCGAAATAAACACCCTTAGCCGCTAAACCCAACCCGACAGCCCTTGGCTGTAATTTATACAAACCAAACGGACCATGGCTGTTTCGCAGCCCACACCCAACAGCCCCCGGCTGTGAAACCCGCAAACCAACACAACCTTCGGCTGTCCCGACTGTTACCACAACTAAACGAACACCCCCAATTTTTAACAAGCCAAACGAACACCCATGGTGATGTAAACCAACCCGACCCCGGCTGTGAACCCACGAAACACAACCCAACGCACCCTCGGTGCTAGTAAAAACCAAAACGCACCTCGTCGTTCTATACAATAAAACCCAACGATCCCCACTTGTGCAAAATAACCGAACTCGACACAACTAACCCTATTGCGACGAAGCCAACGCACTCCTTGGGGCGTTTACAACTCAAAACGCACCCTCTCGTGGCGGTTTAAAACCATGTGCACCCATGAGGGGTGGCTGCGACGATGGTGATGATGATGAGGATAGAGATGGTACTATGATGACGATGATGATGGTGGTGTTATAGTGGATGTGGGGCTGTCGTGGGTGGCTGCCGGAGAGGGGTGGTTGGCGCGTGGAGGAGCGAGTGAGGGAGAGTGAGTATGATGAGTGGGTAGATCCGGTCACAGTAATCATTTTTTTGTTCACCGGAAAAACTCCGCCGGAAAAGTTTTCCGGCGGCGGCGACGTGGTGGTGGCCGGAAAGTTGGCCGGAGAAGATGGTGGTGGGAGGGTGGTGGCCGGCCGCCGGTGTGTATGAGAGGGAGAGAGAGATTTTAGAGTGTGTGTGTGTTTAGTTGTATGTAAAATGAAATAATTATATATAAATTTTATATATATATTAAAACTTTAAATCCCAAGTGACAAATTGAAATAGTTTAGGGACCAAATGTGTAACTTATTTGGTATAGTTTTTATAAGAATGGTTCGGGACTCATTTGAGCGACCTAACGGACGATTCAACTCTCGAAACTTGCGTCATTGTTTTCCGAATCATTTTTCCGATAAAAATAAGTATTTACTTGATAATGTTTCATAAATATTTTATAATATTTAATAAAATATCTGTTATTCCTTTTGTGAACCGGTTTCGTTTCGTCCGAAATAAAATTAATTTTAACTCGAATATTTCGCGGTTATCCGCAACGCTGTAAATTAAAATGATGGACTAATTTATTTAATATTTTATTTAAATAAATACAGATAACTAAAAACAAATTTAATTAAAATGTTTTTTTGTGTGTCCGCGTAGTATTAAAATTGTTCGAACAATGTTTGCGTGCTGTTTTAGCCTTTTCTCGGCTCCGTTTTCCAGGTCTCGGTGAAACTGAAATGTTGTCAGGAATGTCGTTTTAAACATCGAATTGCTTTAGGTCCGAGCCGTGAAAACGTGATTTAGATGGTTGTTCTTGTAAGTCAAGCCAGACCTAAAAGTCAAAGGGTAAAATAGTTATCTAAAAATCCGAAAATTCTCATGTTACAGTACCTACCCCTTAAAGAAATCTCGTCCCGAGATTAAATTGTGGTTATCCGCTAGAGTGTCTAAAAAAGACATAAAGATTAACTAAACCAGTTGAACATGACGCTGATAACTTTATTCAGCAATTAATCTGTGTTTCGACACCCTCTTAAGATACGAATTTTCGGCAGGTTTTACGCAGGATAATCCAATCCATTAGAATAGGATATCTTTTAGGAAACATCGTTTCAAGGTTTATAATTGGTATAAACGCTTTATGAAGAAAGCCTCTTAATAGTGAACACATCAAAGGAGAAAGTGTAGTCGCGTGGTTATGTCTATATAAAGTCATAAATGTCTTAAGGCAGAGTCTCGTTTCTGCTATCTGTAATGTTTGATGATTCACATCAACGTGGCTTATGGATGTAAGTACTCAACTTACTTGGCAGTACTAATTAGTATCATGACTTAAATTGGTGTATTGTTTGTCTGCAATGAGTAATTCAACTGAATACTATATCGACATATGCTTATCTTGTTCAAGGTAGGTTTCATCACCTAGTTGATAAAGTTTGTAAAATCTGGGGCCCACTCCAGGACCCAACAACAGCAACCATAACGACGATAACTATGACAAACGGTGATGGGATGCAGAGGGTGAGGACCCTCCGAGAAACAATATCCCCAGAATAAAGTTCAATAAATGAGAGGAGCTCGCGAAAGAGCTTATGCGATAGACGGCGGATTATGGTACTCAGTCGTTAGTTCGATGAATCAGCTCCATTAGCTCAAGTGTGTAACACATCTGTTAGTTCCACGAACAGTTCATGATTGCGAGGATTGGCAACGGCAAAAATAATAACTTAAGAATGAGATAAGGTAGTTCCAAGTGAGGCCTTACGATTCTGTCGAGTGGTAGAACACGATTGTGTTTCTAGACCCTTTTTAACAGATTCTGGCGATTTTCGAATTTAGGTTCATACTCGTGTCATATCGGATACCATTAAGCCCACTCATTTATAATTCATTATTTGCATAAAGAAGCGTCCTAATTTATGTAAATAATCAATTGATAAACTTATGGTTCGGTGATTTATAATTTATTTATTTAACTGAAAAGGCGTCCCAATCCTTTCAAATAAACATATTATAAATCATCCTACTTAATAATTCCCGATGCAATACGCGTACCCACATAACCTTCAAGATGATGGATGACATTACGATGCATGTGCTCTAATGAGTATGGGACGAGTGTTCCAAACTCGTCTTCGGAGACAGGGAGTAAAACTACCCAAAAATATCGACCTAGAGTTCAAGATAGGTAATGAGTACCTTGGTTAGAGTAACCCAGGTAAAAGTCTCGATGAACCAGTCAACATAGCAATTATCATATAAATCCTCCTATTACAAGTCCCGCCTATACAAGACTCGTAATACTTAGATTTATACATAATCCCATGTAACCCAAAATTATAACGGTCTTTGTGTAATACAATATAGTATAAAGTTACGAAGAAAATTAATGTCCTTAGAGACCATTGTTTAACTTACAATGCCCGAGGACGAAATGAAACCATTGTGCAACTCACAATGTCTGACGAGTAGAATGAGACCATTGTATAACTCACAATGTCTGACGAGTAGAATGAGACCATTGTGCAACCCACAATGTCTTACGAGTAGAATGAGACCATTGTGCAACCCACAATGTCTTAAAATATTTTGGTATTTATATAATAACTCTTATATAATTAAACGTACGATATACGCGAAAGGAATGCAAGCATATATATATTATATATATGTATGCCACGTAAGCACTTAATGCAGCACGTAACGTAAGCACATAAGCAAGTAGCGTGTATGCACTTTGAAAATGTTTGTTGTGATGCAATGTTTGTGAAAACGACTATAGTCTAGGGTAAAATATGCAACCTAGTTCTCTATAGCCAGTGCTCTGATACCAATCTGTAACACCCCCAAAAATACAACAATGCAGCGGAATACCACATGGGGTGCTACTTCATAATACACAGCGCTAGATACAAGAGAACGACCTCTAAATGTGTCGTTTGTAAAACAATCTCGTTGATTTAATCAAAATCTTGAATTTAATATACATTTGTCCCATAATTGCATCACAATGAAAAGCTTGAATGTATAGACTCCAATGCACTTCAAGAAATCCGAGCATATAATTTCCCTGAGAAAAACATGCTTAAAAAGGTCAACATAAAGTTGGTGAGTTCATAGGTTAAGTTTTTTCCAAGTTGTATGAGTTTTGTGGTTGGTTAAATAAATAAATTGAAAGATAACGCAAAGTATGTAATATATTCTTTATATATTACATATGAAAAATAAACCCTTATATAACTCATACCGTGAATTATATAACAGGGACAAACAATCCAAAGAGTAATGTGAAATATATAATGCTTTGCAAGTATTATATACGAAGTGTGAGTAAATAATTAAACCAATTAGTTTGACCCGTTTTCTGAAATCACCACTTAATTAAATAAAAAGTTCTTGCATAAACGTAATCGTACGTTTTAAGATTACCAATTAAGTTAAACGATGTTTATAAAGCTTTTACAACAATTATTATGTTATTTTCTAGCTGACAATTATAAAATATAAAATAATATTTTATAGATTTATATTTCGTTTCCTCGACAGGTCGTGTCGATATTCAAATTTTATGCATTGTACACTTGTACATATGCTTGAAGGCTTGCACATTCATTTTATATGTATACATTACATATAGTTAGGGTTTTGATATAAACGTTTAACGTTTAATGCTTGTTTTGAAATAACATTGGAAATAGTATGTTAGATTGATAGTATACTTGGTAAAATGATATTTGAAACATAGACTTGACATATTAGAAGGTTTACATGATGTAAACATAGATAGAATTGGCATAGGTAGGTTGCGTGAGCTCGTTTACTCTAGAGATGTAAGTTACGTTGCATAATGAGATAAAGCAAAAATTTCCCTATAAAAAGGTGGTATATATTTAATAGATGGATAATTACATTGATGAAAATTATGGGTTGTTATAATACTTCTCATACCTAGCTTTTTGATCAAGAAGTTGAATCTTTCTCTTGGCAACGGTTTGGTGAAGATGTCAGTCAGTTGATATTTCGTCCGAACAAAGTAAAGTTCCACTATTCCATTCTCCACTTGATCCTTTATAAAATGGTAGCGTACATCAATGTGCTTTGCTCTAGAGTGTTGAACATTGTTGCAGCATAGAGAAATTGCACTTTTGTTGTCGCAGTACAAAGGAATATTTTTGAATGTAAACCCGTACTTTGTTTGCTATGATCGCATCCATAGGATTTGAGCAAAACACCCAGATAAGGCAATATATTCAGCCTCTGTACTTGAAATCGCAGTGCTCTTTTGCTTCTTAGAAGACCAGCTAACAAGTTTATCACCTAAGAATTGAATGCTTCCTGATGTACTGCGTCTAGTGTCCTGATACCCCGCGTGATCTACGTCTGAATATGTTGTTAGAGACATATCGGTATCCTTCGAGTAGTCCCATGTTAATGGTTCCCTTTAGGTATTGAAAGATCCGCTTAATCGCATTTAAGTGCTTTTTGTTAGGCTTTGCTTGATACCGGGCACATAAGCAGACTACATAAATAAGGTTGGGTCTACTGTATGTCAGATACATGAGGGATCCAATCATGCCACAGTAAAGTGTAGCATCAACTGGTGTCCCCTGTAGATCTTTATCCAGTTTATTCTTTTCCACCATAGGTGTGTCTACATAGTCACTAGTTAGCAAACCATATTTTTTAATAATTTCATAGCATATTTTGATTGGTTTAAGAAGATGCCTCTTGGAATATGAGAAATTTGTAATCCTAAAAAGAATGACATCTGCCCCTATCATCGACATCTTGAACTTAGTGGTCGTCTGATTAGCAAACTCATTACACAAAGCAGTATTAGTGGATGCAAATATTATATCGTCAACATAAATTTGTACCAGCAATAAGTCGTTTCCTACTTTCTGTGTGAAGAGTGTTAGACCAACTGCACATTTGGAGAAATGTTGTGAAATGAGGAAACTTGACATCATGTTGTATCATGCACGTGGTGTTTGTTTGTGATCGTAAAGGGCCTTTTTGAGCTTGTACACATGTGATTGGTATTCTTGATCAACAAATCCTTCTGGTTGAGAAACATAGATCTCTTCCTTGAGCTCACCATTTAAGAAAGTTGTTTTGACGTCCATTTGGAAGATCGTCATATTCTTGTTGGTTGCATTTGCTACGGAGATAAGTATGGCCTCTATTCTTGCAACCGGTGCAAATGATTCCTCGAAATCAATTCCCTCCTCTTGCCTGAACCCCTGAGTAACTAATCTAGCCTTATTCTTTAGTACCCCGCCAAATTCATCTGTCTTGACCTGATAAATCCATTTAAGTTTGATCAACATGACTTTATCTAGACATGACACCAATTCCCAAACTTGTAGTCTTTTAAATTCATGAATTTTTTCTCGCATTGCATTGATCCATGATGGTTCGGTCATTACTTATTTGAAGTTCTTTGGTTCTACAGAAGTTAGGAAGGCATCAAAGTAACACCACATGGCATTAGTTTTGAGTTGCTTTCTGGTGGAGACTAAAAGAGAAGGATCACTGATCACGTTTGCTATTGGATGATCCTTAGTCCATCTACCAATAAGTTCAAATGGAGCGTGGGATAGTCTTACATTAGATGACGATCCTTGAGAAGTCAAGTCTTCATGAAGAGGGTCATGAAGAGGATCATCATGAAATAGTGGTGTTTTTGGTGATTCTTCAACACCTTGAGAAATAATTAGAGAATGTTCTTGTTCTTGTGTTGATGAGATACTTGCGGATGGTACATCTTGGTCAATAGACGTAGACACAGGTGAATCGGCTATTTCAATAGCTCTTGGTGCAGCAGCTACTGGAACTGGAGAGACAAGAATAGTTGGAGGAGTGAAGTATTCGTCGAACAAGGGTTGGAACAAAGTATCCCAATCATCTCTATTTGGTGGATTACAGGGTTGTTGAGGAATAATGTTTGGTACGAGTCCTGAACCGGATGTTGCAGGAGTTATTACTTGAAGCCCGGGTCCTGAATCGAATTATTCAGAAGCCACAGCTGTTAGCTCATCGAACGTCACATGAATGGTTTCCATAATTTTCCAGGTCCTCCTGTTATAGATTTTGAAAGCTTTCTTTTCTTGCATGTATCCAACAAAAATACCAATATCGGCCTTTGCATTTAGTTTACCCAAGTCTTTACTGTCATTGGTTGGATAACATAGTGAACCAAAGACATGAAAGAACGATAAATATGGCTTCTTGTCGTGCATCCGCTCATATGGAGTTTTGTTGTATCGAAGATGAATCAGAGAACGGTTTTGGGTATAACAAGCTGTGTTGATTGCCTTGGCGCATAGAAACAGATGAGCTTTTGAAAATATCAACATAGTACGGGCAGCTTCCACAAGAGTTCGGTTTCGTCTTTTGACAATGTCGTTCTGTTAAGGAGTGCGAGCAACAGAAGTTTGATGCGAAATGCCAACATTTTCATAATAAGCACGAAGAGTCTGATTGACAAATTCAGTTTCATTATCTGTTCTAACATTACAGACAATGGCATTCAAACGAACTTGAATATATTTGATGCATTTGAGGAGCTTCATCCTTTGATCTCATAAATTTAACCCAAGTAAATCGAGAGTAATCGTCAATAATTACCAAGATATACTTTTTCCCGTTAATGCTCTTCATACGCATTGGGCCACAAAGATCCATCTACAAAAGATATAGTTTCTCTTGGTTAGTGTCATCAGCTTTGGGTTGATGAGAAGATTTCTTGCTTTTTCCTAATGCACACATTGAAATTTAAGCTTTGGAATACCTCGTGCAAGACCATCTTTGGCTAGCTTGTTAAGAGTACCAAAGTTTAGAAGACAGATCGGAGAAGTCTTTATCATGTCATCAAGAGAAATTGTGTAAAGATTTGTATCTTGGGAGACTGAAAGTAGATCAACACCTTCTAAATTCTTAATAAAGCAAGTGTTTTTCCGAAATGCAACTTCAAGATCCACGTCATAAAATTATCTAATAGAAAACAAGTTATGTCTAAGCCCTTCAACATAATACACCCTTGAGATAATTACGTTCCCCTACTAATAGTCACCATATCCCATTATCTTTGCAACTTGATCATTTCTGAATAGAACAGTTCCCAGAAATTTACTAACAAAGTTCATGAGCTAAGAGCGGTTCCCTGTCATATGTTTTGAACATCCAGAGTCCAGATACCAGAGGACGATCTGGACAACCTGTCATTGACAGGAAAAGAAGAATATGGAACATCTGTAGCATTGGATCCCCACAAATGAGTGGGTTCCAAGTTGTTAGCAATTTTAGATTCTTAAATCCCCCCACCCCCCCCCCCCCCCCCTCCCCCTCCCCCCCCCCTCCCCCCCCCCCCCTCCCCCCCTCCCCTCCCCCCTAGCTTTTTTACTCGAACCTACTGATTTTAATTGTTTGGGTCTCCTACTATAGACTTTAATATCTGGTTTTGGTGTTTCTACTGACTTGAAGTGGGTTTCCTTTAAGAGTACTAATTTTTTGGGAGTGATCCTAGTTAAAGGGAACGAACTACCAACTATAGTAAAAAAATCTTCTTGTTGGTTTCACTTATATCCTACATCAGTGAACACTTTACTCGTAGGTTTCCAAGCTTTTCTCATTTTCTTTCTTTTAGATTTGATTTTTGAACCGCACATTCACTTTCATTCACAAAATCAATAAGAACAACAGTTAAATGATTAGCATCAAACATTTGTTACAGATAGCACAAATAGATTCAAACTTAGCATTTCTCGTAGAATGCTTAACAAGTGCATTACTAATAGGTTCAGAAATAGAATTCATCTTATTCAAACTAGATTTAACTGTCCTAGGGTGGTCTTCTACTTTATTCTTCTGATTGCTACATGGTGGTCGCAAGATCCTATTGTTCTTTGTATTGCCTGAAGGATTTGATCCGCTAGCACTAGTAGTAGGTATTACTCCTGTAGAAGTCAACAAAGGCTTGTCAGAATCTTTGATTTTAAGAGAATCAGTCTGCTTGGGAATATTGTTTGAAGATGTGATAGGTTCAACAAATCTAACTCTTTTGTCCTTATTTATTGGTGTGACAGCAACTAACTTCCCACTAAGTTTTGATGAATTATGGCATGTCTGAGAGGCATAGACTAACAATTCCTGAACATGTTTTGTAAACATGCAAGCAGATTCTAATAAACGTTTACTAGGATACTGTGTTCTAGCACTTTCTACAAATCTACGAAGAGTGTCAGTATATTCTATTGTCTTATCAATGTAAACCTCATGAGCATCCCTATTGTTCTTAAGCCTAGGAGAAATAGGTTCTATGTCAAGCTTGAACATTCCTGGAGCAATAGTGGCATTAGGTTTTAAAACCGCAGTATTGACAACATTTTTCCCTTTAAGTTTCTTTAATTCATTTTTCAATACTGTAATAGCAAAAACCTTTTCTTGAAGTTGAGCATTTAAATCCGAATTTTTAAGAGACTTTGCATTAATTTGAGCAATTAAAGAGCCACAATGTTCTTTTGATTGAACCTGTGTTTTTCTAATTGAGTCAAATTGGTCTTTGAAAATTGATTTCAAATACTCTCGTTCTTTTCTCAAATTTTCATTTTTCGAAAGTAATTTTGTCACACTATGTTTCAGTTCAATGTTGATTGTTTCAATCTCATCAATATCTTTCTTTACATTTTCCACACTATCTTTTCCACTCAAAGATTTAATTCTTTCCTTCAACTTTCTAATGACTGTGTCTTTCTCTTGTGACTGAGCTTTCAATTCATTTATTTTAAATAATTGATTAAATGTGGGAGCATTTAGGTTTTCACCAGAATTTTCCCTTTGAAAAATCTCTTGATTAAGTTGAGTTGCTAATTCCAATGAAATGCAATGCTTTTCTAAATTTGAATAACTTTTGACAAGTTTATCGTAAGCCTCTTTTTCAATGAAATCTTTCTTTTTGAAAAGCTCAATCTCAAGTTCTAGACACTTATTGCAATTATTCACACATGACTTTTTCACATCAAGAATATCCACATAATTCGCAACAATATGCATAATTTCTTGAGGCATGGTTTAGTTCAAGAGTTGATCATTATCAATCCTAAGTTGTTTGATTTGAATTTCAAAAACGTTCTTGTCTACAGAACACTGATCAACAACAGCCTCCATTTGGTTAAAAACAGTTTGAACTTTAGTAATTTCATCTAGAAGAGTTTTATCAAACGCATTAAATGTGTCTTTTAAAACTTTTAAAAACGGAATTATTTCAGTTACAAAACATTCTTTTGTATGTTCAAAACCCCAAGACCCCGCAGTAATAGCATCAGATGTTAGTCTCTTTTTCACCACTTTGTCAAAATTGGCCAGTTGATATTTTAGCTTTTTAAGACTTTCATTTACCAAACTTACCTTAGGAAGTTCACTAGGAGCTTCGATTCTAACAGGTGTATGTGACGTAACGGGTGTTTCAGAAAGGGACGAATGTTTTAACCAGAAAGCTTGTTCTGCAGACAATTCTTTTTGAGTGACAAAACGTTTTCCAAAATCTTCTTTAATCTTATTCAATTTTGAATAGTCAATTGGAGAAATCTTAATCTTCTTTTCTATTGAAATTGGATCATTTTTGTTTATCAAGCATCTTTGATCGACTCTCTTCTTCCAAAATCAATGTCTCTTCATCATCAAGCACAAAAATCACAGCATGTTCTTTAGCAATAACACTACCATCATATAAAGTTGGTTGAATCCGCTAAGCTTTTTTAAGATGAAACGGATTTTGATAACCAAGAGCTTGTTTGTGAGTGTCATCGTAAAAAACTTGTAGTTTCGTAAGCATATGCATTGCTTATGTAGATCGATACATCTTACAAATAATATTCTCCAGTTCTTTATTTTGTTTTTCCAAAACAATTTCCTTGTCAATGTACTTAGATTCTTTTTCTTTAGACTCCGTTTTGAAAACAGTTAACATTTTTTTATAAAGACTCCTTTTCTTTGACATTATTACAAAGAGTTTTTTTAAGTGTATCGATCTCCTGCTGAAAAGCCGCAAGCTTTACATTTCTATCACGAATTAAATCACCCATTTAAGAATCTATTAATTTTTCCCTTTGATTCAAATCTACATTAAGTCTTTGTTCAAAAATGGCAATTCGTTCTTTGTATCTCTCAAGCTCAGCGGTTAATGATTCATTTACCATTTTATTTGTCTGATTTTCCTTATCAAGATGTGCTACGTGATCAATCATTTGTTCAACCAAAGATGGCACTAATAAATCATTAGGTGTAGAAGGATTAGTATCCTGAATAACCGCATCTTGTGACTCTTGCAGATATTGAGAGTACGGAATGATATTACTACCACTATATATCTCATTATCTTTAAAATCATCAACATGTGTTTGTTCAGAATATTGCATCTCTTGCACATCCTGATTAATCATATCATTTGGATAAGAATCGGAATATGGTACCTCAGAGAGAATTTCAGGATCACAGCTTGAAAGATTTGCCATCATAACCGCTTTAGGTGAGGATAAGTCATCATAATCTAAGTCATATGCATCCAAGTCGTATGTCTGGAAAGCTGAATTCTGAGGGATTGTCTATTGAGCAACTGGAGCTTCTGATATACCAGGGTCTGCTAAAAATGCAAGTTGCTCTTCATCCAATATCTGACCCGCTTCTTAAGCTTTGGCTAACATCAATTTATCCTTAAACCATTAAGCATTCCTTGACCTTTTTGGCTGAGTACAATGTCTCGCCATATGCCATTCTCCTTGACAATTATAACACTTCACAACTCTTGATGGACCAGCTGCAACATTTCCCTTTGAAGTAGTAGCAATTACTCTATTTCCTGTACCAACATAACTCTGATTTTGTCTTCCTTAAACTTGTTGAATGGTGAATCTACCATCTTAAATGGTTGCTTGATTTCTAGGATTAGATGATGTTCTGAGTTGATTGTTTAATGGTGGAAACCTTGATGCCACATCAGACAGAAACTCCATTGCTTTGTTGATGCATTCAATTGGATCTTCTCCTTGCCGAAACATAGGAACAGCAAGACTAGAGTCCAATTGGGGAAATTCAGCTTGAGATTGTGGTGTCATTGAAGGAGATATGAATGGTGGAGTGGAAACTGGATGTTGTTGTGAATTGACTGAAGTATGATGGTGTTGATGATGAATGGGTGCTGCATAAACTGATGTGAATTGTTGAGAAGGTAGATACATTAAAGAACCTGAATATTGTGGTGACTAAGATAGATTCTATAGAGTTGGAGAGTTGGCTACGAAAGCAAGAGAATCCGGATATCTTTCACGACTGATACGAACTTCATTCATGTTGACTAAGGTATGCATACAACTGATCATAGTTGGTGGTATACAAACTCTTAGCTAACTTCACATCAGTGACAAACTTGCTGCATTCTGATGGAAGAGCATTCAGAAACTTGGTATTGACTTAAACTTGTTGCATAGTCATCCCAATAGTATGCATGTCATTGATTAGCTGAGAGACTCTCCAGTAGTACTTATACAGTGTTTCACCTGAAACATGAGCAAACTTATCAAACAAGTTATACAATTTGCATTCACGTTCTTGGTACGATAATTCAGTGCCTTTCATTAGCATCTTAACTCTATCCCAAATATCCTTAGCCGCCTCTTGTTGGTTAACAAGTGCATACACATCAGGTGGAAGACCATGAAGAATGATATTTGTTGCTTGAACATCACAATTATCTTGAAGTTGTTGTGCTTTAGTGAGTTCGAAGTATTTCTTAGGTCTAGTTTGCCCATTTTCTTCAACAGTTGGATAACCAATGGACCATTATCGATTGAATCAAGCATCATCCTTCCATGTTTCTTCCCTTTGATGAATAGACGTATACGACTTGCCCATGAATCATACATTGATTTTTCAAGCATTGGAGGACGGTTCTCAGCTCTAGCAACAATGATGTGTTCTGCTAAAGTAGTCATCTTGAATTAATTGAAAAGTGAAATGATTAACGAGTGATCGAACAGTGATAAAGGAGGATTATGTTAAGAGGAGTTGTTGTTGGTGAATAAGATTGATATTCCATGGGATTTTACAAATCTTCACTAAAACCAAGAAATCCAAGTATTTCGCGAGATTTTACAAAGTAAGATAAACCGTAGAAAATAAAATCTTTTTGTGACTTCTATAATGTTTTGTTTGAATATGTAATGTTTCGCTTGAATATGTAATGTTTCGCTTGAATATGTAATGTTTCCCTTGAAATAAGAAAAATAGAACAGAGTTTCGTCTTACACAACTACATATTTCGCTTGAACTAGCAACCTGTCATAATTCGCTTAAAAACATATTTCGCTTGGGAACATATTTTGCTTGACCTAAGAAAAATTAAGCAGAGTTTCGTTTCCAAGAAATGACATATTTCGCTTGAGGTCAACCTGTCATATTTCTCTCCAATACATATTTCGCTTACACATTTCGCTAGAATACATATTTCGCTAGATTTAAAACATGTTTCACTTCCTTCAAATAAAAACGTACTTTTTCACAAAAAAATCACCAAAAACTCACCCTTTTTGACGTTTTGCCTTGATTTTTGTTGCACAACTAGTTATCTTAGGCCTATATCTTGCTTAAAAACACAAACTTTAACACTTTTAAACACAAAAATATAGGTTCGATTTTTAAGCACACGAAAACAAAAAAACAACTAAAACTAATGATCTAACCAAGATATAAACGCACATAAGCTCAAGAATATCACCTCATGGCGACTGATACCAATTGTAGAAGTATCAAATCACTTAACAACTAATCAAGATAGAAAATTTAGAGAGATAAGGAGGGTTGTAGCACTTAGTGAGATAAAGAAAGGAAAAATGTATTAAGATGTGAATAACCAAATGAACAACCCGCTACTGCTCCTGACATCTGTAAAAGTACAAGTAGAATAACATATAGAAAGTCATGAACAAATTAATATAAGCATGCACACATTTAAATACATACACATTCAAATAAATATAACATTTAGACAATCCATAACAATTCCATTCATTCAAATAAGTGTCGTATTACAAGTTACAATTCAAGATCAATTTTCCTCATCACTAGAATAAACAACAGTCATAGCTTCATCATCATCATCAGCATTGGCGAGGACATCATCATCAGAATTTGCTAAATCATGAGGGATGTCGTGTTCATCATCAATAAAAATATCGTCGTCATCAATAACAATGATATCTGGTGGTGCCTTAACTTCTGTTGATTAACCATTGATATTCAAGGTCGCAAAATTCAAATCATTCAAACTAGCAAAAAGTGTGAGATTAGATGAGTTTTTGTCATTTATAACATCATGATTGTCTTCTCCCACCATGACACCCCCGTTCAATAACTCTCATGATGATTCACATCTTGGACAACCTTCCATTGGAGTGGTCGACTAGCCATATTTTCAAGGTAGAAGACTTGTTTGACTTATGTTGCGAGATTGTACTGTTGATCTTTAAACGATTCACTAGATGCCAAGATTTGTGTTATGTTGTTTCTAATGACAAAACGTTTGAGTTTACGTCCTTTGTTGCTAGTGTCAGACCAATAAGCTTTCACAACAGAATAAGCTATTATTTTTTGCACCGCAATCATTTTAACTATTTTCGCAACGTATAACATATCCAATACCATATTCGTAATACCATATCCAAACGTATAACATATCTGCTGATAACTGATAACCTAGCTTAATAGCTTATATATATATATATATATATATATATATATATATATATATATATATATATATATCTATATATATATATCTATATATATATATATATATATATATATATATATATATATATATAACTAATAGCCAAAATATCAAATAATAAGAAGAGAAAGTATTCCATAAGGTTTTTAAGAAAAAATACTTTTAACCAAAGTAAAATTCAAAACCTCCTGGGTCGTAGTCTCAACGAAGCGTGAATTAAGAATCGTGGTTAAGTTCGTGATCGCGTGATTGAATGATCGAAGATTTAATTTTTTGTTCTATTTCTACTAAAATAATGCAAAAAAAAACAAATAAAGGCAAGCAATAAATTAAAGCAATTAAAGATTTAACCTAAAAACGTTAACGGGAATCCTAAAAACGCGACTTAAAAACCTAATTTATCAAATTTTAACTCTAAAAATGAAAATTTAATTTATAAAAGTCCTAAATGATTAAAAATAATTTTAGAAAAAAGAATTATATTTTTTTGACTTTTATTTTATTTTTTATGAATTAAAAACAATTTTAATCTAAAAATATTATAAAAAATATTAAACTAATTTATAAAAATCTGAAAAAATTAGGAAAAGTACTTTGAGCAATTTAGAACTTAAGAAAAATAAAAGGGGTTTACCAGCTTATTTGAATAAGCGGAAAATAAGCCCAAAAGGGCGGAAAGGCTAAACACCCCTTATATACCAAATGCCCCAAGAGTCTAATAGAAAAGACCCAAGGGCGCAGATGGTAAAGGTGTGTGTGTTAAAGTATTGGCTATGAGAAAAGGGGAGGTCACATGTTCAAACCTTTGGCTTCCCTTTTTGTAAAATTATTATTTTTTATTTCTTTTTAAAATAGCTAAATATAAGACCAAAATAAGCAACTTTAAAAAAAGGCACTTTTGACAGAACTTAAAAATAAGCTAGAAAAAAAGCTAACATAAGTGAGAGACTTGGTTTTTAAACTAAGTGACAATTTGCTAAAACTGTTTGACTTTTTAAACACAATAAGCAAATGGACAAGCAAATGGGCTACAAACAGATTATTACTAAACCCTAATAAGCATAAACGACTTAAAATAAGCAACTAAATAAGCTGAAAATGACTTAAAAGCATTAAGACAGTAGGCTCAAAAATAGGCTTTTTAAAGAACTTGACCAATATTTTAAGCTAAAAATAAAAACAAATAAGCACATGTGATAAGTTATAAACTAAAAACAGATTAAGTTTGACACCTAAAGAACACATGAAAACAAAAATTAAGAAAATTGGTTTAGTGAATAAGCTAGAAAAAGACTTTGAAAACTAACAGACTTCAAACTTGATTTTGGCTTTTTGAAATGAAAAGACAGATTTGCAGCTTATTTTAAAAGCTCAAAAAGCAAAATTTTAATCTAAAACCTAAAAACATATAAAGATCATGACTCAATAAGCAAATTTAAACTAAACTTTAGCAATTAAAACCTCTAAATAAGCTAAAAATCTAATTTGAAAGAGACTGCAAAAACTTGACTAGATCTGACCTATTTGAGCTAAATGACAGATTTGCAGCTTAATTTTAAGCTAGCAAAAGAAAGCTAAACCCAAAAATAAGCTCAAACAGATTTAGCTTATACTACAATAAGCTTATGCTCAAATTTTCAAAATCTAAAACTAACTTTAACTAATCTAAATTTGTAATTAAAAGTGACTTTTAACCTTTTAAACTGGAATACTTAGACAATTTTACACCAAAACCACAAATGACAAATGCACACTTAAACTACTCCTATCTTACTGTATTTTGAGACTTTAACTAGCATGAAAACAACACTGAATTGTCATTAAAGAAAATCTAAGCAAATAAGCTTGATTATGAAATAAGAACACCACAGATTCAATCCAATGATAGATTTCACCTTAAAACTAAGATCTAAGCTTCACCAACTTGTAAAAACTGACTTTTAGGCTAAATTAAAGCTTGTCAAAACTGACTTGAATACCAAAAATAATTTTAAAACTCTTTTGACCCATTTTTAGTTCTTAACCCAAACACCCCTTTAAAGTCTGTTTTTCCATTTAAAGCTTATATAAGTCTGATTTTAAGCTAAAATCTAAAATACCAGATTATAAATAAGTATATTTAAACCTGTTAAGCAGATTTCAACCTTCAAATAAGCATTAACAATAAGCTACCAGATTAAGACATTTTTTTTGTTTTTCAACAGATTTTAAGTAAAAGTTAAACTAAGAAGATTAAGACTACAAATAAGCAACAAATAGCAATATAAGGCAATAATAAGCAGTTATAAGCAAATCTAAACAGTAAATAAGAACTAAATAGTAGAAATAAGCAATAAGTAGTTTAAAGCTATAAAATGTAAAAAACGAATCTTTACAAAGGCCATTTGCTCAAAAAAGGGATAAATGCTCCTTAAATCTTATCAACAAACTAAGCTTGTTTGAAAAACAAGCTAGTGTGGGTCATATAAGCACTTATCATAGTTTGGGTTATCTTCACAACGTATAGCTTGAGGTATCGTTTAGGGGTGGATTTTGATTAAATAAGCTTAAATACTATAAGCTAAGTAAGAGTTTATATTGTTTTTGTAAAACAGTTTAAACAAGAGTTTATATGAGCTTATTAATCCATTTTCAAAACTTATAATTCATTATCATAAAAACAGAATTCTAAATAATAGCTAAATTTTATTAATATTAAAAGGTTTACATTACTTGAAAGATAAAGTTACAATAAGCTGACTTATAAGTTGTTAAAATTACAATAAAAAGCAACTCGAACTGTACTCTCAGATAATCTCCCTAATATGTGAAAACACACACTATTTATAGCCGAATTGAGAAGGTTCTAGGTCTTGAGCTTGTTTCTTGTGTGAGTGCTCTCCAAGCCATAAATTTGAGCCCTTGAATCCTTCATTGTGTTTCTTTAAATTGATCATAGCCCTTGATTATGTCCTAACCAATCAATTGGTAAGGGATTGCCAACGTGGTTGTCATTACTTAATGAGAATAGGTTAAATGGGGTTGTCGGGTTGTGGGGGAAAAGGTTAAGGGTGTATGTCAAGTTGCAGGGAAGAATGATAGTGGTGGATAAGGTTTTAGGTTATATTTATTTGACTAGGCTATAGGGTTAACGGGGTTTAGGGTAAATGGTTTGTAGGGACTAACAGTGTAAACCCATAAGGACTAACTGTGTTAGTCCCTAAGGACTAACGGTGTAACAGTTTAAAAGGATGTAAGTTAAGGGTTAACGGGCTGGATGTTGGGCTTAGTTATTGGTTTTGGGCCATTTGTAATGATTTGGGCTTTATAATTTAATTTAAGGGCTTTTGATTTAATATATAAGCTTAATGGGCTGACTCAGCCCATTCACTTGGGTACGGGTTGGCCCAATAAGATGCGTATGTCTTCGGCTTCGGTTTTTTCACGCTTTTTCCAATTTTGTGCTCGGTTTTGTCCGTTTTAGCTTCGTTTTTGTCCTTTAGTGAATATACGATACATGCACAGTATACAAAGCAAAACAAACATATATTTGGTATTTTATGTCCGTTTTTTGGTTATTTAAGCTCGTTTTATTATTTTTTTTTTTTTTTTTTTTAGTCAAAGGTACGTGTAATTACGCACCATACCAAAAATTCCTCCTACTAAAACTATTGTAGTATCCTCACGCATTGCCATAATGTAAAAACACTTTAGAAAACCAAGAATCTCGATCCCCCTCGACTAATTACCTCGAAAAAAAAGTAGAGCTAAAGTGTTAATCAAATGGGAATTTATAGAATCATTAGCTTTGAAAAGCACCGTTTCTGTCCATCTTTAAATATTTTACAACTTAATGTACCCACATATTTTTTATTTTTTTTCCTTTTTCTTTTTCTACACTTGAATGTAATAGGACTTGTTATTTTCATAACTTTAGGGTCAAAAGAACAAGAAGCACTTCACCCTAAAATGACCCAAATGGTAATTCAATCGGCCACGATTTTTCTACGTATCCCAACCAAAACCAAGCTTGTAAAAATGAAATCACCAGTTAAATATAAAGTTAAGATGCCTAACAATACTCATACTTGTTAACTGTGAAACATTTTCACTCCCGACAATTATTATATATTAGGTGAATGTGCTTATTTTGAATTTCAACTATGGATCAACATTTGTTTCTTGTTTGAGTGCTCTCCAAGCCATAAATTTGAGCCCTTGAATCCTTCATTGTGTTTCTTTAAATTGATCATAGCCCTTGATTATGTCCTAACCAATCAATTGGCAAGGGATTGCCAACGTGGTTGTCATTACTTAAGGAGAATAGGTTAAATGGGGTTATCAGGTTATAGGGGAAAAGGTTAAAGGTGTATGTCAGGTTGCAGGGAAGAATGAAAGTGGTGGATGAATAGTGTGAGATTTGGCGGGAAAGGTTTTAGGTTATATTTGTTTTACTAGGGTGTAGGGTTAACGGGGTTTAGGGTAAATGGTTTGTAGGGACTAACAGTGTAAACCCATAAGGACTAACTGTGTTAGTCCCTAAGGACTAACGGTGTAACAGTTTAAAAGGATGTAAGTTAAGGGTTAACGGGCTGGATGTTGGGCTTAGTTATTGGTTTTGGGCCATTTGTAATAATTTGGGCTTTATAATTTAATTTAAGGGCTTTTGATTTAATATATAAGCTTAATGGGCTGACTCGGCCCAATAACTTGGGTACGAGTTGGCCCAATAAGATGCTTATGTCTTCGGCTTCGGTTTTTCATGCTTTTTCCAATTCTGTGCTCGGTTTTGTCTGTTTTGGCTTTGTTTTTGTCCTTTAGTGAATATCTGATACCTGCACAGTATACAAAGCAAAACAAACATATATTTGGTATTTTATGTCCGTTTTTTGGTCATTTAAGCTCGTTTTATTAGGTCAAAGGTATGTGTAATTAAGCACATACCAAAATCCCCCATACTAAACTATTGTCGTGTCCTCACGCAATGCCATAAGTAAACACTTTAGAAAACCAAGAATCTCAATCCCCCTCGACTAATTACCTCGAAAAGTAGCTAAGTGTTCATCAAAGGGAATTAAAGAATCATTAGCTTTGAAAAGCCCCGTTTTGACCATTTTTATATATTAGAACAAGAAGCACTTCAATCCTAAAATGCCCAAAAGGATAAATTCATCGTCCCCGATTTTTCACTTGTCCCAAACCAAGCTTAAAAACGAAATCACCGTTAAATATAAGTTAAGATGCTAACACTACTCATACTTGTAACTTGTGAAACTTTTCACTCCCAACAATTATTATATCTTAGGTGAATGTGCTTATTTCGAATTTCAACCATGGATCAACCTTTTTAAGAAAATTGCAATATTTCTATGCTTCACGTTCCACCCAAGAATTATGATTTTGAAGGCGAGATCATTCCATGTAGCGACTTTCTTCTCGGCACATCCTAGCCGAGACCAGCTTAGGTGACCAGGATTTTGACACCCCATAGAGAATAGTACCGAAACTCACGGACCTTCGGTATCAAAAACTCTTAGGCTTCCCGTTAAATAAACAATTCATTTAGAAAAATCACAACTTAAAACAAAATAGTCTTAGTTCAAAAGCATATTTAAATTTAAGAAAAAGAGATTTTCCCTATATTTATTAAATCACATACATTACACTTAACATTAATATAATTATACTTATAGCCTCCACCCTTTAAACGAACTGTCACATCGGTATGCGAGCCGACCATGATCTAGTTGTCTTATTTTGGCTTCAGAAACCCTTGACCTTTTTGAAGGCTGCAACATCGGTTGTGAGCCGGCAGGATGCAGCAAACTTTTATCAGTCTCGGATTATTATTCTTACTATGGGCCTTCTTTTGAAGACTGCCACATCGGTTGTGAGCTGGCAAGAGGCAGTAAACTTTAATCAGCCCACAATTTTTATTATTATTATTATCCCTTTTTTAACACTTTATATTACCACGATATATAGAAAAATTTTCTTTTTAGAAAATTTAAGTATAAATTTGAACTAAGACTAAAGAAATTAATGTTATCGACTACATTAATAAAGCTTCAAAAATCATTGATTTAAGTTTAATTTTCAAACATAGCACTTATTATTAGTCAGGTTAGCATCTTATGGGAGAAAGGGCCACAAACTACACTTATGACTGTGAAGTCCCAATGAAACGGATCTTCTTTAGACTTGTTAAAGCTTAGTTAACTTGGATAAATCCAAACTAACTATATGAGAAACAATGATTGTGAATATTACAAGTTATGCGGAATCTAACTTGCAATACTAAGAAGAACAATGAATACTAAACTTGAATATATTGATTGCAAATATTCTGCCTAGGTTACAGAATAACTAACTATAAATTGATATGTGTTTGCTATGAAAATTGATATCTCTAACTATGCCGTAGGGTTCCTTTTATACACTAAGGAAACCCTAATGGGCTTACAAAACGCGTCAAGTGATCATGCATATCTATTCCTAATATAACTCATGCATATCACTTTAGCAGTACTAACTATATAATACTAACAGTACAAAATATTAACTAACAGTACTAACTGAACTGGCAGTACTAACATTTGTACTGGCAGCACTAACTATTATAACTAGCAGCACTAATGACTTAGACTATTTTCTAAGTTCTTCAATAACAGCATCAAGTTGAACCAGCAGTACTAACTTCCAAAGCTAGCAGTATTAAATTGAATCAGCAGTACTAAGTTGTAGAAGTCCATAATTCCCAACAATCCTCCCCTAAACTTGATATTCACTATGTTAATTATCAAGTTTCTTCAGTATAAGCATCTTGATCACTAGAAGGATGTATCCAAACACTTCTTCATTCTTCTAGATGTGACTTGATAAACTTGAGAAGCTCAAATGCCATTGTGCTCTCAGCTTCAGCTTCTAGCTTCCAGTTCAACATCTTTTGCAACATTTCGTTGATAAGAGGATACCTTTTCTCTACTAACATGTTAAAGCTAGTCAAGGTACCATCCATTAGTAATGTATGAACTCCACAACTTTCATCTAATTTCCAGCTAATTAGAGTCCAATCCTGCTGATTACTCCAAATTTCATCCTCTGCATTTGGTTCAAACATTACCTTAAGATCTCTCCAAAGCAACAAATTGTAACCTTCTGGAGTAGTGTCTTCAAACCTTTTCATCACCAATCTATTCAAATCTACCAAATCTTGTCTATCAAATTTCCTGAGCATACTGGATAATGATTTGTGATAACTAGTATTTCTATCTGCTCTAATTATCTTATAAACATGTAGATCTTCCATATCAACATTCCCTAAGTTTTGAGATTCCCAATCAACTATAGGGTATTTAGCAGACAAAATCTTTAGATCTACAGTCTCTTCTTCATCTGAAACAACTGTTAACCACATTCTTAATTCTTCTTTTTCATGCTCATAGTCTGCAGTTGTTTCTTCATCACTCTTTGCTGATTCTTGTTCCTCTGCAACATCCTCTAGCTTTTTCTTTTTAGCACTTTCTTCACTTTTCTTTTCACCTGCTCTTTTTCTAGCAAGTATTTTCTTTCTACTTCCCCCAGCTGGCTTGCTACTGCTATCAACCTTCCTTTCACTGTCTTTAATAGTTTCTGTATCCATTGGCTGAAAGTCATCAATCTACCTCTTTTCTTTTTCATACAATCTATGAATTTCCTTATAAGTCTTGTTCTTTAGTTGTTGATGAGTGTACTTACCCATATGCTTAAGGTAAGTAATCATCCTGTTCCTGACTTGAGTTTTTGTAGGTGGTTTGTTTCTTATTGCCTCTGCTCTTGCTGCTGCCAATTGTTTCTTTCTTTGATCAAAGAATTCTGCTAACAATCTTGCCCTTTCTTTAATTGTGTACTTTTCTTGCTCTTCATGTGTTAGTCTTACAGCTAGTTCATGATCAGCATCTATTCTGGCTTGAATTTCATCAAACTCTTTGGCTAAAGCAGCATTAGTATCATCTTCTTGCCTTTGTCTTTCCTGTTGTGCTCTTTCCAACTCTGCTAATTCTTCCTCATGAAGTCTTTGAGCTAACTCTGCATCTGCTTGAACTTGCAAATCACCTTGATCTCTCATCTTGATTTTCACAGGTTCTTCTTCAACCAGTACACCTTTACCTTTGTCTTTAGGATCAATGGTTGGAAGAGGTTGAAGTGTAGTAATTGATCTGACAGGTCTGACAATTCTAGAAGAGTCTTCTACATCTGTAATAGCAACTCCTTTCTCCTTAGCTTTCTGTTCCTTCATCTTTATCAATGTCTGAGCCATTGCCATAATGACATCCTCATTATCAAAAACTGTTGTTGTTATAGGAGGAGTCCTTGGTACAGCAGTACTAATAGTTACACCAGCAATACTAACTTGTGCACTAACAGTACTAACTCCAGTTGCAGCAGCATCAACTGTCTCCTCTTAAACATTTTCCATAAAATCATCAAGCTTTTCAAAATCCTTATCATTGAACATTGGCTTTAACTTGTCACTTCTCCTCCCTTGTTTGGATGCATCCTCCTCATCCAAACCATCATCAGAAGAAGTCTCAACTTGTTTGTATTTCCTCCTTCTTGGGTGTGAGATGCTTGACTTCCTTTTTCTTTCTAATTTCTTGGCTCTTCTCTTTAGGATGAGGATCTCTATAGCTTGAGCATCCTTTTCTTTCTCCAAGTCAAGCACCTATTTTGACAGTTTTATATACAGAGTAATCAATTCATCTAGTTTCATTCTACCCTCATCACTTCCAGGAGTGTAACCTCCTGGAAGAGGTGAATCATGGGGTGTGATTGGTACATTAGCCATCAATTCAAATTAATGTTCCATCCTGTCCTCCCCACTTCCAGATGTGTGACCTTCTGAGAGAGGTGGTTCATTGGGCTATGCAAGTACTCTCTCAGACCTAGTCTGAGCAGGAGTACCCCCCATGGTTTCTTGGCTCTTGGGACTGCCACCTGTATCCATTCCCTGAGGAATGTCAACATTAGGCATTGTCGTGGTCTGGGTCCTAATTATGTTATCACTGTCCTGTGCTGCATCTAAGCTAGCAACAATAGTGATAGCTCTTTCCACACTGTCACCCCCTCCTTATGGACAGCCTCATCTGCTCCATGGTCTAGAGGCATACTAGTCTGAGGTAACTCATTGTCCTTTTTGGTTCTCCTATGTTTTTGAGTCTTTCTTTTTCTTTAATAAGTAGTTGGAGATGGGAGAATTTATTAAATGTGAGCTTCAGTTTGAGATTCATGAAAAATTTGGTTGTGAGGTAGAGGGTGTGGGTTGGGGTCCAGGGGGTGTTGCTGAACCTTCACCCTCAGGTGCTTGGTTATGCACCAACAGTATCAACGGTAACAAGCAACACTAAGTTAGGCTAGCAGTACTAAGTTTGTGCTAGCAGTACAAACTTTCGTACTTATAGTTTTTGGAAAACTACCAGCCATCAACGGATTTAAAATTCTTTACCAGTTGTCGTTTGCCCTGGAATAGCCAATTCTTTCTTTTCTGTTAGACATGGTGAATTGATGACCATTTGTTATGTGGTGTAAACCAATTATGTGAAACATCAGCAGTATTAACAAAGTCACCAGCATTCTCACCAAATCAGCATAACCATCATTAATCAAATAACCTTGAAGCTCTAAACCTGCAAAATGTTAGTTCCAAACATAGAGAAACACAAACCAAAACATCTTGCATAATACTCACAATAACTGACAATATTAACATTTAAGCTTAGCAGTACTAAGTATCAGTTACCAGTATTAATCCATTTTCATTACTTGGCAGCTCTTGCACTCCATTCTAAGTATCCATGTTGTATAATGTAACATCCGAGAATTTTCGAAATTTCGAATGACGATTTTACCCTTTGACTTTTAGGGTCTGGCTTGACTTATAAGAA